>MU267810.1:0-39452 GCA_021014935.1 Hygrophoropsis aurantiaca
AGATACGCAGATACGTCACCGTCATGCTAATTCAAAGTTCCATCGCCACTTCGGTTACCCAGAGTTATCCGGGTTAACCAACCGAGTGCCACTGTACGTCGATGGTTTTGTCTTTCCACATCCTACAGGCTTACGCACGAATACTATCCCTACTAGTAGTAGTAATGTCTGGGATTATTCAGTTCGGTGCCAACGACATCAGCCATCAAGCTGACTTTATCAAGACAGCAAAAGACAAACTCAAGAACAATCTCGATTCTGAGCAGATAGCAAATACGCTCCACATCTTGTTGGAGTATCAAAGTCCCTCCTCTGATGCAGGGGCTTCGTTTATTTCCTTCTCACCCTCGGATTTACTCGTTCTTGGACGTGGTTCAACACCACCAGATGAACAAACTCGAAAGAAGTTATTAAATCTTACAGAGGCAGCCCAGGACGCAGCAAAGTCTCTCTTTTGCGGGAGCATCATTGCTGGTCATACAAGTGAGAGTGATGAATACGCCGATATTGGGATATGGTTAGGTCATGGCCCTGATGACCATGGATATGACAAGGGGTACGAAATCGAGGTACTACACGCTCTAGGACTCGACGCTACGATCGATGAGGTGCCATTCAAGATTTTCTAGTGGGTTGCGATCTGATGCATTGAACTTTCCTTCATAGATTCAATCGGTACAACTAGACCCAACCAGTTACCTCCCCCAAGTTATTGTAACTAAATCCACTTCGCCGCCCGCAGTGGAAGCGTTCAGTTCAGCCCTTAAGGATCTCACGAATGTACATTGCTTCTTCGCCACATTCGAACACGAATCAAGCATGATGATGGTTTGGTTTTTGTTGGGTAAGTTGCTGCCGGATGGATGGTGCGGACTTGTCGGGATGGGGGTTAGTTCTGATGAATGATTTACTGCATACCAAGATGATGTCGAGAGACGCCACGGAAGTTTCCTGCCAATATCATATCGTAGCTCAAGAATGTACTTGTTTATCTCAAGACTTTTGTTCATTTTTATGTCAAAGCTCTAGGGGGTATAAGTACATTTACGTCCATCAGCACCCACAAACCGGAAGCATTTGCCAGTGAGAATATCATCACCGCCACTGACAGCCACTGATATGCTCCTCCTTTCATGTGCGTGGGATGTCATTGCAAGCTGACACTTACCTTGAACGGAACCGTGTCAATATGTAAGAAAATATCTTTTATTTCTATTATCTACACACCGATATGATTACAGTTCCGACTCATCATTTACTAACCTGTCAATGACCGCCGCTGTCGAACAAGGAGATTCTGGCATGGAAGCCCAAGACAACAACCCATCTCCAGAGGTCCTTCTTCCAAACTTACAGGACAAAATTCAAGCCTTAACCGAATTCCAAACCCGTTTTCGAGCGCTACGACATATTCCCGCTTTGTTTCTCAAGGCTCCAGCCAACTTATCTCTGGGCTCACAAAACTTTCCTACTCCATTCGATCAATCCGTAAATCAGGACTTCTTCGGAGTTCCTACGCATGATTTTCGCGCAATCAAAGAAGTTGCGGAGTCTCTGCTCTCGGAGAAAGTACAGGATGCATTGCGTACCGCTGAGCTGAGTCGAAAATCAGACAAAAGCGAGCTTTCGACAACGTTTCGTACGGAAAGCCGCAAGCGAAAGTACGTAGTCTTACTTCAATCGAGTAAGAATCCAAATTGATATGGCATATCTTCGCCTTCGACTACACAGGCGTCCACTGTCACCTGTGGGTTCACCACAGCCCTATATCCCGCCGCTGCCCCGTTCTTCTTCCCTCTTTCCCCCATCTGAAGATGAACCGCTTCCCCTTCGTGCCGAAATATTATTGAGTTTTATTCGCGAATTTAACGCGAATCGCACCCATCAACGTCCAAATGACAACGGCAGTGAATCCATCGCATCATCTTGCCGGTTACATATCTGGTCTCGCACTCACATACCAAGTAATAATTCTGCGATAACCTCGGCCGCTATGTCAGCAACCCAACAAAGGCTACCCAAGCCACTCATCGTTAGACTAACTATTCCAGATGTGTTAACGGCCTACATATCACTCTTGTTTGAACGTGAGGATGATCCACTGGTGGTCGAGAGTGTCACCGCTTTCGGTCCGAGGGAAAAAGTGAGTGTACACATTCCTCTTCCCTAGTGCGGGTACTAACATTGCGTGGCAATCAAACTATGTTCTATCTCGATTCGCAAACGGCATTTTGTAGAAGCTACCTCATATGCAATCTGACTACCTAGCGTTTCAAGTTCTTTCTCAGCATGTGGCAAAAATGGTCCAATCTTATCCTCGGGTCCCCTTCCAAACACTCATTGTAGGTCGTTCTTACCCTTATACAGGCATCGACTGATTGGGATATCTCGCATCTAAAATCACAGCACCTTCTCAACTCCTACCAAGGCCTTTTCGTCGATCGCTGCAGCGGATGTGAACGCGTGCTTTCTGCGGACGGCCATGTACCACCTGTCGGTCGTGTCTGGGTCGTCGATGATTCAAGTACACGAAACCCTAAACCCGATGAGAAATGCTCAACCTCCGAATCCAAAGGTGGTGTGACAAATCAGGGTCACGGGCACTGGGACCCTCGCCACGTCACATGTTGATGTAGTCATTGTTTCGACCTCCCACTAGAGGCGCAACGTTGCGTTGTTTTCGACCTTTTTTTTTATTCCAACCGTCTCCGAAACCTGACAATGCATGCTTCATCGGGCGCGATATTGCCACAGCTATCCAATCAAGCCTCATACCATGAGAGTGCTGGGGGAACATGGCTGTAATTTCTTGTTCTGTCTGTTGACTTCAGATTTTTTCCAGATATGATTAACTTGGAATTCCCAGCTTTTTTTTTTGCGATGCTGGCTTGGGGCTGGGTTCGGGATTGGGTTGAGTGTGCCGATGCTCATATGGTTTAGATCCAGAAAATGAGGGTGACGTGTGTAGCCTGTGATCGATCGGTTCTGGACGATAGTAAATGGTGGAGGGCTATCAATCCATGGTACCTCACCTATGTCAACTCATGACCCTCCAAATTCGCCCTCCGATTGCCCCCAAATTCTTTGAACATTTATTGCTTATTTCAACTAACTGAATGTAGCATTTTTTAGTCGTGGCCATTATTCATTTGTATCACGCTGGTGGCACATCAAATGTTGGCCACAGATCAAAAAAAAACCGGCGATGCGTCTTTTGTGCTCTGATCGCCATCAGCCATCACCTGCATTTGGCATCCACCTTTATCAGGCTTCTGTCTCTCATTGTCCTTCGCTCCACCTGTTGTTTCGATGTTATTCAAACTCACCAGATCTGCCTCTTATTGTCTGATCTTCTAGAAAGTTTAATCGCAATTTCAAGCCAAGGTCAGCCACTGCTTCGGGCTCCTGTTGCCATCTTCGCTTACGACACCAACTCCGCGACGGCAGTTTATGCCAAATTCCCTTTGCCACGGTCATCTCAAAGTGTTCTCGTGATTATTGGCCTTTTCAAACTGGCACATTGAGATCCGTGCCCCTCAACCCCCAGACCAGCACCCTTTTTTATGATAGTAGCTTCTCTGGTTGACTGGTAAATCTCGGTCGCAGCATCAGTTCTGTTTGCTGACATGGCGATACATCATGTACGCGTTGATGTTCTGTTTGAACGATTTTCAACAAAGAGATGCATATGTTAGCTGGCTGAATTTCAGAGATTGCGTTTCGCTTTTGCAGATTCCCGACAGGCGCTCTTGTTGGCACGAAATAGGCAAGCGCTAGAGATATGGCACGAGGCTACGGAACGCCTCTTCGCTGAGTTCCTGCTCAGCCACATGGTTACTATTTGCCGGAAATTTGCAGGGCAATGTGAGGTATAATGGATTGACGCGTCGATTGTCCATTCCATTCTTTGTCCCGCGTTTATCCTAGACTGTCCCCACAAGTACTTCATCGTGCTATCACCTTTCTTGCGTTTGTTGGGCCCAGTACTCACCCGCCTCGCCGGATTTGTATACGCCACAGGGCCTTTCATATCTGTTTGATCTAACCGGTCCATTCGTTATTCTTGCATGGGTTTACGATAAAACCCTAATCTTTACATCACACCCACACAGTCGCCCACTTTTCGTGAGCGAATATAAGGCATCGTACTTCCTCCTTTTGTTGGCATTCTCGCCCGGTTTGAAATCTCCCCAGGTCAGCCTCTACTCCTTTAATTTTGGACCGCGTAGCTGACATGGAGTCAGCCTCATAAAATCCCTGACCAGCGAATTAGACTTTCCTTGTGCCTGTCTGACGCTTCACGATCCATCATCTGCATAATCCCACCTCCTAGTTGATAACACTGCTCAAGATGGCAACTCAAACCATGTCAACCATTTCTGGGGGACAGACCAGCGCTGGCGATAGCTCTCGCAATCGACACGATTTCTCAGCTTTGTCGAACCAACGCCCCAGAGCTCTCAGTGACTCTAGTCCGCGTGCAGCCGCCTCTCACGTTGGCATGATACGCATCTTAAGTTTCTCTCCTGCTGAAGGGGGACAAAGCATACCTATCACAGTGTCATTCAACTGCGCGGGAAACTTAGGAACTGGCGTATACATTCGCCTTTGCTTTGGCCGTCGCGCGCTCAGCACAAAGGTCCGCGAGTTGGATCCGCCAGGATTTGGGCGGTGGCAACTCGAGGCTGCGGCACCATCCCTCTCCAAACAAAATTCATCTTCCACGAAGATTCCTCTCACAGTGCAAGCCGTCAACAAGGAAAATGGCATCTTGGACTCTGTGACTTTTGCGGATTTTACGTATCTTGAATCTGGTAAGCCTGTTAAACAATTCCATTGGGCTGTATGAGCTCATGTTCGAATTTTCAATTCATCCCCAGATGTTCGAATCGATCAGTTGAATCCAACATATTCAGCTGAATTTGTTCCGAGAAGTCTCCAAACCACCTCAAAGCTATCTGTTCGCCTTGTTTCTGGTCCAGAGCAGCACTGCCGGTCTTTTCATCGTGCAGGTCCATATGACCGACCACGAACGCCGATCTCTCCAACCGATTCCGAGCATGCATCTTCGTCGCGTTCACGGATTTCTGCCCACTCCCGCTCTCATGCTCTCCGGCGAACCCGCCAAGCGTTCGAAGTCACCGAGGCGAATACCCAAAATGCTATTCTCCAAATAATGAATCCTCTCGATGATTTCTGCTACAACTGGGACGACTCAGAACTCAAAGCTGGTCGAAGACTCGTGCGGTTCCATCGCATGCAGGATGGAAACAAGCTGATGATTTCAGCGGATCATATTAGCCAAGAACAATATGACGAGAATGACATCGTTGTTTCCTGCATCTACCGCGATGAAACTGACGCCTGCTGCGTCACGTCTGTCGATATCATTCATTTGCTTCAAAGGCTAGTAGACGCCGACTTCGAGGTTGATGAGAAAAATCGTATCCGGAGGAATCTGGAAGGACTTAGGCCTACGACAGTTTCAAAATCTAAGCCAGGCTCTGAGGGGTTCTTCCAACGAATCATGGATTTCCCAGATCCGAAACCTAGGAAAATCGAGAAAGATTTGAAGGTGTTTGACTGGAAACTGATGCCGCAAGCCTTGGAAAAAATAATATCGAAATACGTGAGTATCACATTTCCGTGTGTTTGGATTATTTCGAACTATTATTATTTTTTTACAGTCGTTATACACATCTCCTGTCGGCACACCAAAAGAGGAGACTCCTACGCCTTCACAGCCCCATTGCACCACAAGAGAGATGCCCGAGACAAAACTCAAGCTTGAAGAGGCTCCAGCTCAATTCTTGACATCATACGGCGAAATTCTCGCAGGTGACGCCAGTCACGATCTGGGAGAATCCTCTTTTGCGACCGAGCCACTGGTATCCCAATTTGAGCACCATTCTCCGACAGCTGAATTCGACTCACATTCCCCGACATCCCAGTTTCAGCAAAATATCCAACCACCGCTTTTCGAACCGATACTGCAGCAAAAATCTTCAGTGGGTATCAACGGCGAAAATACTTTATACGAAATACCTCCTGAACAATATCAAAACCCATATGTTGACTCCGCGGCCATCAATAGATACTATACGGCATCAAACGGTGACGTTTTGTACGCCGCAGTGGACGACAACATATCTCCCTGCGACGAAGCCGCATACCCAACACCTATACATTTGACCGCAACTTCTGTGCCTTCCTTCGGTAGTGAACCCATTCCTACCTCAAGTTGGGTCCTCCAGCAGGCGGAGGAGTGTTCACCCGGCGGTGGCTATGAATACGAGGCAGCCACGTATGACATTACAGCTTTCCACTCGTTTGATTCCCTGGATTTTCAAACACTAAGGGAGCACAATATCAATGCTGCTCTAACTGGACAAGTCGTTTGAATTTCTTTCTTTCTGTGCTATCATCTACGATATGTTTGACTTGCTATACTGTATCGATCATATGACTTCCCTGTGGATCTTCCCCACCCTTCACCATCATTATGGTTTGTATAAATTATCTTTTATTTTCGCCTCAGGTCAGATACGCTCCTGTACTCTTACTATAAGACTATATCTCATCAGCAGTTGACGTTCGCAACATGAGAAACATGGATTGATTAGTAACATAATTAAAGCGTGCGTTAATCGAGGAGATGATTCGAGTAATGAATCTGGTATTAGGTTACATGCAAGAAGGTACACGAATAAATATTCCAGGGAAATTTTTGTCTACCCTCTGAGATGTCTTAAACTTCCCAGGCGGGAAAACCGTCCTTTGATCGAATTCATGCTACCAACCGTCGACATAACTACCGAAGCCCCAGACATTCCAGCGGAAGCGCCATTGCCTACAGTGACGAGAGAATCCCGCGGAGAGCCCGCGCCGGACTCGCTTCCAGCAGTTTCACGAAGCCCAGAGGCTAACCCATTGATTCCATGTCGCGCAACGTATGCCAAGTGATTCCGCAAGGGATTTTGTTTTGATCCAGAGGGACTTTCGCTATACATTTGATTCCTATGCGAGGACTGTGGTGAAATTGGTTGGGGCCGATCCTGATGTCCAAGAGACATCGGTGGCATGCTGAAGGATTGTTGGCTCTCTGCCGGAGATAATGGGCGTTGGAACGAGGTTTGATCAGACCGTGATACTTGATCTTGAGAGCGGGCAGACACAGGGTAAGATGATGCTGATGGCCGACTGAAGTTATGATCACTGGCAAGGCGATGTATTTCATCGGCAAAGTTCTTGCGGAAAAACTTCTCCAGGGTTTCGTGGAAGGGAAGCATCTCCGTAGGACACAGCTGACCATGGAGTTTGAGGCAGCTATCTATGACTCGAGCCTTAGAAATAAAGGGGTTAGCAGATGAAGAACCGAGTTCCAAATATTACGTACTTGATCGCTGATTGCATTGCTGAGTCGTTCAACCAGGACTGCCCTTTCGGGGAACTTGACAAGGTAATCGGGATCGAAGAAGATTTCTCGATAGGCTGCAACACCGCCATCTAAGGGTGAATCCACCGCGCTGTTCAAGCTCATGGACAACGCGTTGGTGGAGAAAATTTGCGTGGTCTTTGCGAGGGCTGTATATCTCAAATGCAGGGCTGCGAGTTCTCTGGTCTTTTGTTCTACTTCGTTCAACGCACTCTCGACGGGAGAAACTTCCACTACTTCCCAGCCAGTGATATCCGAACGTCGAATCACGGTCGGGAATACTTGCTCGGTGGTGTAGGTAGTTTTTTCTAGCCATACTTCTTCGATGCCGTCAGGTCCGAGTTTGATCACCTGTCTGGAGCTACTGAACAAATTGACAGCACTGTATAATCCTATATAAGGCAACATAAACAGATTGATGGAGGTATATGAACGCACCTATGCTCATAGTAGTTCCGAATTGCCAATGGCACATCAGGGCTTGTAAATATGGGAAGTGTGCGATCTGGCTCTGGAGAAACTGCCGTGCAATGGATGTACTGATCGTGACCAAAGCGTATGTCCACGGGAGGATTGCCAGATGTTTTAAGAAGCTGAGCCCCTGGATGTTTGTTGAGCATACGTTCGCAGAAGGCCCCATATTTCTCCCATTCATATCCACGATACTAGTCAGCATGGAGTCATCAGTCTGATCATCTTGGAGATCGCAACTTCTTACAATGAATTGTTTGTTACGCAAGGCCTCAGGGAAGTCACCATAGAACACGACTCTAAAGTAGTCCGAATAGTATCTCTGATCCGTGATAATATGCTCTAGGAGTGCTGCTTGATGTCGCAAAATTTCTGCTAGACGTGCGCTACAATAGATGGGTAAGGTGCCAGACACACGAGATTGATAGTAAATTCGCACTAATTAAAAGTAACTTCAGCATGTTGCTTTGCAAGTTCTTGACATATGACAATAGCATTTTCGTACGCTTTCCCTTTGCCTGAGATTCAGGGGTGGTGAGAAAAATTATTTTGAACAGCTAACAGTCTGCTAACCAAGATAATCGAGTATCAGCAGTGATAATGTCTCTTTTCGGTGGAAATGAGATTGCTGGGGCAACCCAAGATCTTCCATAGGGTTTACAAAAGAATGTAAATCCCAGTCATGGAGATCAGAATGTAGCTTCAGCGTGAGAGCGGCTTCCACATAGTTCTGGGATTGCAAATGTGTCTAACCCGACATTAGACCCTGAGCATACATGCCATTATTTGAATTACACTCACGTTCACAAGCTGATGGACGTATTTGATGTACATCTCTTCCCGGCCAATTCCTCGAATGAAGTTCATCAACCGCAGCTGATTATTATATGAGTACTTTTCGTATTTGGAGATAAAACCACTCACTGTCGCTATGACTCGATCGTCGGCAAATTCTTCTCCGTCTGGCAGATTCCGTACACTGAGCAATAGTTTGAGGAACTCGTCGACTGAGTGTAAAAATGCTGCAACACGTTCGCGGAGCTGATCGTCCACTTCGGAAGAGTCAAACAGATTTTTGAGGTGGCCAACGAACAGTGTTCGCGACATGTCGTCGCCTCTCGTTTGCGACATAAATAAACCATCGAGCTTCTTGACAAGTTCGTTCTCTATATGATCAAAGTGGCCGTACTGTTGATATTCGGAGATGATCATTCCAAAGAGAATCGAAACTGCGTTGTTGCTCAGGGGATCGTGTTTGCTGAGGCATATGTTGACAATTTGTCCGACCAACGGGCTTAGTACATCTTGATAACCCTTGAACAGATTTATGTGAATATCGGCCTAAAAGATGGTCGGTTAACCAATTGTACTCACCCCATACGTCGCCGCTGCTTCTCCCTCTGGAGAGGACAGTGCGTGTTCAGGCCAAGCCAAGGCCTCCCAAAGGCGCAATAATATATCGGCACCCTCGCCTCGAATATCACCACCAAGACGCCAGACAGCACGACGTTTCTGATAAAGAAGAAGTTAGTCCATCGACTAAGCAGACGAAGAAGATCATACCTGAGGACTGAATTCCTCGGTGACAAGTTGATCGGAGGACAGCAGCTTGAGCAACATGGAGAATCCCTCCCTCCAAAGGTCTGGCTTGAACAACTGAGGTGTTGTTGGAGGTGGTATGAAGATACTTTTTAATAAGGTCGCGACTGGATCCATCATTTTGATCAGGACCCTGTGTGCTAGGATATTGACGTTGAGCCAACTGCTGGGCCATGAGTCATTGTCCAGGATAGATGTTGCAACTTTGAAAAACTGCGAGAGTAAAACAGCAAAATTTTCCCTGCCCTCGATGTCGAAACTGGATTCCAGGAAATTGTAAATGTGCTTGTTCGGGGCGGATAAAACGAGAGCCAAAAAGACAATGGCTGTTTCGCCAAGTCCAGGGTTAAAAACCATATTATCTTCGCAGAGTAACGACACACTCGTGGCGTTCCGTGGAGCGTTAGGGAGTAGTGACATTAGGGAGAATGGATAGGACTCTGGGAATGTTACTGGAACCGCGGCAGTGCTAGTCGTTGGTGTTCGACTCCGTTCGACTGCACGATGGTTTGCGGGATTTTGGAATTCTCGGTACGAATCCAGTAGCCTAATGAGTGTTAAATCAGCGCGACACGTATTGATAACAAGGAACTAACCTAGGCATCAGCATCAGCAAATACTCAACGTTGTCTTGCTCTTGTCGGAAAAGATTACGATCAGCAATAATTGTGGGTGACACCAATTGTTGCTGCATTTTATCCAACATGACTGCAATAATGGTAACACATAGGCGAATGCACTCCAACCAGTTGACTCGGGCAGTATCGCGGGCATTATCGTTGTCGTTCATGTGAGTCTGCGTATATTCGTCAAATCGACCAAAATGAGGTTTGATCCAGAGCACCACGGCTTGTACCAACAGCGATCGAGATTGCGAATTGTCGAACAAGAAGCTTTTGACAATATGGAGATACATAATCAGTCTCCAGATGACAATCTTGCCTTTGCCCGTCGAGATGGCGTTAGCAAAGTTGGTAGCAATAGACACAAGTTCGATCGTTGGGAAAATCTTTGCCAGCTCTGGTAGGATTGACGTAAAATGCTGAAGAGCGATTGTTTGCGTGCCAATGATGGAAGCGGGGGATTGTGTGGCCATCATCCGGTTAACTTCTTGCAGATGTGAGCGTATCTCCTTCTTGAAAGTGGCTTCCAGGTGGTCAGCAGTAGCACCACCACCCATCCCGAGCTCTGTGCCTTTCTGCAGTTCACGTGACCTCGTGATGAACTTGAAAATATAATGCCAAACTTTGAGCGCAGCACGCAGTGGGGAAGCAGTCTCGTTCCCTGTTGGATTGCGAAGTAAGCGATCCATGGAATGAATCATACGTGACGAGGCCGCAGCGCAATTGAAGTGTCGCTCGATATAGACATCAAGAACGGGCTGGAAGTTGCTAAAACGACGGTCCTGAACTATGCCTAGCACAGTCACCAGAGCATTGAACACGAGATGATCCATTTCGCCAGACTGGTTGTTGGCTGACACGAGGATACCGAAGAGCGAATCAAAGATGTCACGGAGGAACTTCACGATTTCCCCTTCCCCAACGAAGGTGAATTTGCTGAGCACCGTGGAAAGTAGTTCCGAATCCGTTATTTGCTCCCATTTAAGCAAACTCATGAGAACGGGATTCTGTGTGAGCTTCGTTGAGCATAATGATGATCGTAGAGTAAGAGTATCCTTCAGAGGAGGCGCAATCCTCATAAGTTCTGGAGGTACGTAGACCTGATCCGGCCGCTGAGAAGGAAGAACCCACGGGGAAGATGTCAGATACATCTCTGGCGAGATCTGATGCAGTCGATCTGCTCGATATAAGACCAATGTATGGCTGCCATCCTCGATGAAAGCACCTTGGCCGGGGAAAAGAGGCTGGAAGGCAAATGCAAACGGTCGATCGGGATCCGATGCTCTACCTGTCGCCCTATCCCTACCAGAGCGATTTCGTAAGGTAAAGAATAGATGCCAGTTTGGTGTCCCTTGCAGGGGCAGTTGTAGTTTGATTAACTCTCCAAACGTAGGCTGATTGTTGCGCTGGAAGACCATGGAGTGGAATTGGGTCACGTTAGGCTCTCCACTGCCCATGGATATAGCGTTTTCAACCGCATTTCCATTTTGATCTCTGACCTCAATGGTCACTTGAATATTCTGGCTGACTGGGGTTGGTCGTGCAAAGTTCACCATGCTGAGTCGAGCTCCACCACCACTAGGTGTCGAAGAGAAATCGCCGCTCCAAAGCTTGATGTATAGCTCATTGCGGACGTCGCCGGGGAATACCACGTCAGGGAAACCCAGGGGGAGTGCGATAGGGATATCTTGCAGGAGAGACATGTTTTCTCGAATGATAGTCTGTGCATCCCCACGGAAGACCTTCACAGAGACCGCGAGCATCGAAGCACTGATAAGAGGAGGTGCCAATAGTTCAGACATGCATGCGAAGGTTCCCGAAATGCACATACCGAGGAGATTTTTCAAACTCTTTCACGTTATTAAGAATGATATCTTGATGCAGCATCGAAAAAAGCGCCTCATTGGTAGAAACGAAGATTGGCATCGAGTGCTCGCGCATGGGGGTGACATCTGCACCTTCAGCTACCATCTTACTTAGCTGAGTGAGCTCCAGCACAGCGCAGCCGAATGGCCGGCGGAAATTCATGGGAGAATCATCAGTCCTAGGCGCACCGCGGGGAGTAACTGGGGTCAAAGGATTATTAGGGTCTTCCCTGATTGAAGCCTCGGAAGGTCGCCTGCTCCTATCTCCAGGAAGGCCGGAGCTCATATTACTTCCCATCTTCATCGCACCGTTTCGCACGATACGGCAGACCAAGTAAAGCGGATCTTGCGCGTCAGATAGTGCGATGTCTGTGAAGAGCGTTCGTATACGGGCTTGTGGATCGCGGGCCAAGACACCGTTGTGATTGAGAATTACAAACTGCTCCTCTGTGACGAATTTACCGTCGGAGTGCCTATAGACGGAAAGGATCAGTTCTGCTGTTTCACCAGGAGCGCAAGGAGATGCTACGAAGGCGCGAAGATCAAGGAATATCTGGTAGAACTTGGCCGCCGCGAGTTTTTCGGATTGTTGAGGACCGAGTGAACCTAGTAAACGTGAGGCAGTTTTGCTACGAGATATGTCGGGAAATGCGGAATGTGCTGGTGTGGGGATAGGGACGGAGGAAAAATCGATGGATGGTCCGACATTGTGTCTAGATGTGTAGATATTTTCGGATGGGACATTCATATACGCCAGCGATACTTGCATCGCATACATACGGACAGCGCTCAGCCAGCTTCGTAAATCAAGCTCACCCTCCATGTCTACTGTCACAAGACCGCCCCAACTTGGATGACGCACAACGATATCTAGTCCCTGCGCAACATTGCAGGTGACAAGTCGGGCTACGCAGTCGCGCCGCAAGTTGACCGTCTCTTCTTCATTGAGCGTCTGGGCGAGTAATTGGCGTCTGCTAAGGTGAAGGGCATCTATGTGTTCTTTAACGGTGTGGAACAGCTGATAGTCTCGACATGCAAGGTAATGATAGAGCAAGCTGTGCCATTCCCTCAAGGCACTCGCAATTTCATCAACGATGGGCTGGATGGCTCCTGATGTAGTCTCATCACCTGCCTGTAACGCTGGCCGAGGAGGTTGCTGCTTGGATGATTGCGCGTCGGGAGATATGGAACGGATGCTGGCAGGATAGACAGGAAGGCCAGCTCGTGAAGATTTGGCCTGGTCTGGTGGAGGCCCGACTCTGAATGAACCTCTTTCACTATCAGCATCCCTAAAATGTCTCGGAGGCTCGGGACCAGAATTGGCTCTGTCTCGCTTCCATTGCGCGAGATGGTCGGCTCCATTCGTGCCGCTAGCGCCATTTGGCATACTGACTAGAGATGTGACGAGTTCAGGTAAACGACCTTCGGCATCCGAAAGTTCATTGCAAGCGTAGATGTGAGATGCTGGGAATATCCCAATAAAAATTTGTTGAGGTTCTTCGGCGCGGATGGGGGGTTTGGGAGCACCGGAGGAGGATGGATCCGAGGAAACTGGCCAAGTTACTGGAGGGCGACGGGAAGAACATACAACATATCTACCGTCCCAGATAATAGGTAAATAAGGACCGAGAATTCCGTGGCAAGGACACACACCCTCTGTACCATACTCCCTCGACTTCTTTCCCTCGTGGAGTATACTTTTCGAATGCATAAATTTCGTCACCGACTTCCAATGACACGACGTCTCTGTGCACAGCGTTCTCTTCGTTTGACCCTTCTGTTACGGTCGATAATGGTCGACTACGATTGGATATACGTGTATCCCTGCGTGACGGTGATAGTGGATGGATAGCATAACCGTAAAGAAATAGCGGAAGGGGCTCCCATACACCTTTTCGCTGCCCAAGCGCAGTGACCATCGTCCCGCCGGAGTTGGATGAGAGAAAAAAATAAGGCTCTTGAGGATCTGCAAGAGATATTTAATGATGAAGTTAAGTTCGTGCTAAACCCGTGTGGATGGATATGGGCGCCTTGGTGGGGAAACACGACGTAATGGAGCAACGACCAGAAACTATAGAAGTCTTGTCAATATATCCTTGAGTCTTGCAACTTTTGAAAGGTCCGAATAGTATGTAGCTGAGAATGAGAATCCAGCGCTAATTATTTATGACCGCCCATCTCACACCTTGTAGGCATCACACTGGAATCGTGGGTTAACCCTGTGTACTGGGTATGTTTTCATCAAAGTTGATATGTTGATGCTAGCGCTCATCTTTCAAATTCCATGTTCTCTTCAAGTGCAATGTACAGATGTATTTTGGTCAATCAGACTACTACATAAGTACAACATACAGGTTTATGGCACATGAATTGGTTCCGATGGGAAGATATCAACATCCTTCGAAACGGTCAATCGCGTCGCACAAAATGAAACCTGCAAAAGCTGAAAGATCAGTAAAAGTTATACAAATCCAACGAGAACATGAATCAGAAGAGGTTGCCCGAAGAATTGAGCTGTGGCGGGCATTTTCGGCATTGAAATACGTAGACCGTCGTGATAGAAGCATCATTGCGTAGTAAAATGAAACAGCCTGATCAGAGATACTCACTCGACAGATGGTTGAGAGATTTGGGGATAAAAACAGAAACACCTGTGATTACAGGATATCGATTCGTCAGCTGGTAAAAGCTGGCTTTGATGGCTCTTATTATATAGTCACTTTAGGGCAAGCTTGGACGCGATCGTCACTTGACACTCCAGCCTAAGGTCAGTACACATTAAATAGACTACAAAAACTTCAGTTTCCTGTGTATTATCACTATGCCGTCGCTTTCCGACCAAATTGACCACCTGGCATCGGCAGCCAAGTCCATTAGTAGCAGCGCACAAGCCATTAATGCTGGTGATGGTGGCACATTCACAAGAGCTGTACTCAGCACGCCTCTTGGCGACCTCATCCGCGATATTGACTCTTCTGAGCTTGGGCTTTTTACCGTGGTACAGCCTGCGCGTCCAGCAGGTCAAGTTCCCCCTGATATAGATGCTCGTGGCATACGGAGAGGAGAGATATCTCGTGTCGAGTTTACCGGTGCAACCCCACTCAAGAAACCACCATCGCGCAGGGATGAAATGCTTAAGCCAGTGGATTTTGAGCCTGAGGTATACGCGCAAGCAGCGCTCAAATATCTAGACCGCTAGTGAGTTTAATCAGTCAAAAATGATCTGATATCTGTTTAACGCTGAACTAGCCAATCTATACGACCAATGCCGCGTGCAAGGTCACAAGTGCTTATCATCGTAGAACAACTTGCGAGAATGCGAGACAACATTCGAAAACTTAACGATACGCTACAGCAAGTCAGTTGCTATATTGGAAGTATTCGTTTGACAAATTCGATTTTCGATGCTTAGGCAAAAAGTACAAACCCAACGAGAGAGAATTCTGTCTCTCAAGATGTCAATAAAGAGGAGGAAAGAATTCAGTACCTGCAAAATAGACTAGTCGAACTCCGTAAACAGGTATGTTGAAGCCCGCCTTGAACTTGCATGGATATTGGATTCAACCAAGTTTACAGAAAGAGAACAAATTACGTGCAACTGAAGCAAAATCGCAACCCAATCGCGCAAAACCTCCAGCAAAAGTCCGCGCTCCTGTATCACCACCCAAACCGGAACCTCAGGAAGAGAATTTTTGGAACACGCCTGCAGCATCTGCGCGAACGTTACGCTTTACAGATAATCTCTTGAAGGAAGAGGTCGATCTCGAAGATGTGTCGATGATGTCATTTACGACTCCCGTACCTCCCCCTCGCTCCATGCTCGCATCCATAGGAAGTCTCGGCCACTCAGGTCCCGAGCAGCCCCTCAATGTCTTAGAGGCAGACATTCACGATCCGCAAGCTGATGACTCCCTGCTGGGCAGAACAGAGGCGGATGATTCTATCTTTGCTCCCGACGACCCAGAAGACGAAGAGAATGGAAATGACGAAGGGGATCCCACAGTCGTACTGAGGAAACCATCAGCATCTCCTTCCCCTGTACCATCGGCTTCGCCTATTCGAGAAACATCAACATCGACGCACTATCTCCCAGAGAATCTTTTGGAATCCGCCAAAAAACCCAAGTTTCGCTCAAGCAATGAGATGGACCGTATTGTGGTAAGAATGAACCATTTAGTACTCGTCTGAAGTTAAAAGGCAATCAGGTCAAGATTTGGTCAACGGTTGGGGAAATCATTATGCCCGGACAGTCCTTCGATGCGAGTGGGAGCAATGGAAGCAAACCTCCTCGCTCGAAAGAAACCCTGTAGGATACCTCCACATCACTCCAACTTGTTTCCGGGCTGATTACTGCTGTAGTGAACATCTCCGGTCAATATCTGCACAAGACCCATCTCCCGCATCTCCCACAGGGTCCAGTCTGTCCTCCCTTGCCACCACCGCACTACCCTCATCTGGCCAGCCTACAACCCAACAAATCCTTATCGCTCATCTCCTCTTGACCCTTCTTTCCACCCAACCGACCTTCTCGATGTCTCTTAGTAAATTGAAAGAAGCCCTCGCAGAAAAGTTTGGCGGTGCAACGGGTGGAACGCGGGC
Source organism: Hygrophoropsis aurantiaca (assembly GCA_021014935.1). Classification (NCBI taxonomy): domain Eukaryota; kingdom Fungi; phylum Basidiomycota; class Agaricomycetes; order Boletales; family Hygrophoropsidaceae; genus Hygrophoropsis; species Hygrophoropsis aurantiaca. Next base: position 16,593 of record MU267810.1, read on the forward strand.
CTTGTATGCCTGTGTGGCGAAGAAATTGATAAGGATCGAAAGAGGGGGCGGGGAGCAGACCGTCAAATTTGACGTTTGATTGGCAACATACCCGGAGTCTAGTCACTTTCACCTTCTATCCTACCGCATCAAGACTGACATTCTCTGAGTCTAAGGTGTAGTCTTGTAGATCTTCTTATCAGATCTGGACGGCAATCATAAACAGCTTTTAGCCACGACATTTTGGCGATTCAAACTGGTTGGTAACAACGGGCAAAAACTGCATCCGACTTATAGTCCCATAATTGATCACTCCCAAATGAGCCATGCGATGGTCATCCTGGTGATCCATCATCCCAGTGTTATTGCAGTAGCTCAGCTTGCCATAACAGGGGAGCTTTGATCTGATCCACGTTGGTGTTGCATTTGATGGCGAAGTCTTCAATTTGCTTCAACCGTTAACGCGTTAACCTTCGCATATCACCATGTGACAGACCATTTAAATGTAGGCAGAAAGGCACCGTGGGTCAATTATGATCAAGTACATTAGACCCAGTATCCAATCGCCGAATCCACTACTGTTCCATCGCGTCACCCAATTTCGACTGAAATGACCGAACAAGCAGACCAGCAGTTCGATGTAATATTTGCTGGAGGTAATCTGGCGCGGCTGACAATCATTCGGCCTGATGATCTGATGTTTTTGTTTGGTCAGGGGGAACAGCTGCATGCGTGGCAGCAGGCCGACTAGCTGCTGCAGATCCATTTTTGAAGGTATTGATATTGGAGGCTGGAAAGCACACACTCAACCAAGATGCCCACACTACGCCCTTCATGTCTATCAGCCATCTTGCCCCTACCAGTACCACCGTTACCTTCCATGTTGCTAATCCCAGCGAGCACTTGAATGGGCGAGCACCAATTGTTCCCACTGGTCGATGTGTCGGTGGAGGTTCCTGCGTCAATTGTGAGTACATGCGATCTATCAAGTATACTGCGTGCAGACTAAACTGAAGTCAATATACCTAGTCCAAATATATGCTCGTGCGAGTGCATCCGATTATGATGATTGGGAGACCATCCACGGAAACAGCGGCTGGGGCTCAAAAGACTTGATTCCGCTTCTGCGGAAAGTCAGGCTCTCCATATATAATTTCCGACGATTTATTGACCCAAACACTATTTTGTTCAGACCGAAACATATCGGGGGAAACACGATGGGACCAACCACGGGGATTCAGGGCCTCTCAAGGTATCGCGTAGCGAATCAAACGTCGGGAAACAATTCCTAGAGGTCGCTCAACAATACGATCCCAAGCGTGGTGTTGTCGAGGACGTCAACGATTTGATCACCTCTAATGCGTACAGCGTGAGTTTCGTGATCTATTCGACCAGATCCCGTAATAAATGCTTATTCCTGCGATCCCGTAGGCTGTTTATAAGTGAGCATCCCCGTTATCCATTACACTCTTTTCAACTTTAGATTCACATACGATGTAGGTGGATCGATGCAGAAACTGGAAAACGCCAGGATGCAGCCCATTACTTTGTATACAACCAGCAGGAAAATAAGAATTTGCAAATCCTTGATGGGAAACGAGTTAAACGAGTGGTCATTGAGTATGTTCCTAGGGATGATCTCAGGTTCACATGTTCACCTTATCTCTATGTATAAAGGAAAGGTCGGGCCGTCGGGGTCGAATATGTCAATGACATAGTGTCTGTTCCCGGAGCAGAACAACACATAACCTTCGTGAAGGCCTTGCGATTATTAGTCGTATCGGCGGGCACTTTCGGCTCCCCCAGCATCTTGGAAAGGTCTGGCGTTGGTGCCAGCGTAAGACTTAAACAAAACAATGTTCAGGAAATTGTCGATCTACCGGGAGTCGGAGAAAATTTTCAGGGTATGTTGAAAAGAATCATATCAGTTGTGCATCAGGTTTACCGATTTCCACCAAGATCACAACGCAATATTTCTCTCGTACCTCGCCTCTGAGGAAGCTGAGACACTAGATCCGTTGTTCCGCAGAGAGCCGGAGGCACTTGCGAGTATGGATTCTTACTTTTGGCAATTGATGTTTTATGAACAAGGTCAACTTAGAGGCATTCCAACAATACGCAACAGATGGAAAGGGTCCATTGGCAACCAAGTGAGTCTCGAAGCTCTGAATTGTATGACCATCACTCATCGTTTATCTTTGCAGTGGCATAGAAGCTTCGCTCAAGTTACGTCCCAATTCCGAGGAAGTCAAGGAGCTCGAACCTGCGTTCCAGGAAAGATGGGAAAGCTTCTTTGCCGAACAATCCGACAAACCCCTCATACTGACGGCGCCTTTATCAGGGTCAGTGCTTCTTCTTAAGAGGAACTCTCTTGGCTGACGCATGTGTGTTCTTAGGTTTGTAGGCGATTTTTCTTCCGCTCCGGTTCGCAACTACATATCGGTTTGTTACTTTGCGGTACGCTTTTACAAAATACTATTGACCATCGCTCTAAGATGTTCATGTATGATAGGCATATCCAAAGTCCACTGGCAGAGTGCACATCAGATCAGGGGATGATGCAAACGTTCCGCCTGAGTTTATAGCTGGATATCTTTCGGAGTGAGTGCATACTCTGCAAGTCACCATTTTATATCGCTGACACTCAATAGTCCTGCCGACTTAGCACCGCTCAGATATGCATACAAGAAAACTCGGGAGCTCATACGGCGCATGGGAGTCTACAGGGGAGAGTATGCACCCAATCACCCACATTTCCCTGAATATAGTGCAGCAAGGGGCGGCGAAGCCTCTGGGCCAGTCAATATATCCGATCCCGACATTGTGTACTCTGAAGAGGATGATAAAGTCCTCGATAGCTATCATCGCGACTTTGGTAAGCTAATATTCACTGGCAGCTGAGTCGGACATCATCCTGATCATTGTACACAGTGCAAACCTCGTGGCATTCGGCAAGTATTGCTTTGCTCCTTATCTTTAGCAGTATCGCTCATTTGGTTGGAATTTGTGTAGCTCGGCACATGTGCAATGAAGCCTCGCGAGAAAAATGGAGTCGTCGACTGCAATCTTAATGTGTATGGTGTGGAACGACTCAAAGTTGCAGGTCAAACTCTTCCAACAGATTTACAAACTTTATACGTAGCTTATCTCATTTCCCAGATTTATCTATCGCTCCAGCCAATGTTGGCTCAGTAAGTAGCGTTAACCCGATATCTAGTTTACACTCACCGATGATCTTCCATCAGAATACATATTCAACAGCCCTTCTCATTGGGGAGAAGGCAGCTGTCATCATCGCTAAGGAGCTGGGTATCAAGGGAGTCGTCTAACTTAGATCTTTGATACTAGAAAGGCCCCCCGACTGGTGTCAATCCTTTTACGACTAGTGCAGTTTGAGCCTTGTATTGCCAGCATAGAATTATCGGAGTTTGAATCACAGGGGCCTCGGCTGATCCCGACGCTCTTCTCATCCGACCACTCATCCTGACGCTGTCCATATGGTTGAATCTTCGCAGCAGGCATATCAAGATCTTCCGGTGTGTTCTGCTCCTGGCCCACTCGTTCCTTTGGCTTCGGCTTTTCTCGTCCCGACATATCTCGGTCCTCGGAGTCTTGGTGTCATGAGACGCGGTATTCGGGGTTGAATGCAGTTTAAGTTGTGTTCGCTCTATCGATGCGTATTGGTTACCACCATAACCAATGTACTAAGCAATGATGTACTAACTGGGCCTGGATATCGATGAGGATTAACGACTAGGTATCTTTCTTCGGAACTTCGACTACTCTACAAATCGGAGACTAGATCCGAACTGCGTGACACGACACGACCAAGCTCGCAAACGAATACGTCGATGGGCTTGAGGAGCATGCATTTGAACCCACACACACAAGCAAAGCACTTCAGGTTTTTTTGAGGTGTTGACCACTGACTGACTTGCATGGTGTAGAACCTGATTGCAATGACGAACGGCTTTGTGAATCAAGTTCAATTCTCACCGCTGCCTTGGCATTGAATTGATGGACAACCTGAGGCGTCTTCCATGATCCAAAAGCTGTTTCTATGAACCATTATGACTGGGAATGCAATCATCATTGCTTCGAAACTTCCATGAGCCACGTGTGGTGATCGCGGTGATCGCCGCGGTGATTCGACGATTCTCGACATCAACATGCTAATGAACTTGCTCTCCGTATATCGGAAATGCTTAATTTGCTCAGGCCTCGTGATGGGATACCACGATGCACCATCGTTTGGTTATATTACTTATGGTCTTGCTGCATTGGATCATCAACTGACGACTCATCGGCTCCTTTTATCTCACTGTCACCTCTCAAGGTAGGTGAGTCGACTGAGATGACCCAACCTGAAGCAAAGCAACAATTCGATGTCATATTTGCTGGAGGTATTTGAGTTTCTGACGCAGCTGGCAATTATTCGGCCTGATAATCTCACTCATTTTTTTATTGGATCAGGGGGAACCGCTGCTTGTGTGGCAGCAGGTCGACTGGCTAAAGCAGATCCATCATTGAAAATATTGATATTGGAGGCCGGAAGGCACACACTCAATCAGGTTGCCCATACCATGCCCTTCATGTTTATCAGTCATCTTGCCCCTACCAGTACGACCGTCACTTTCCATGTTGCTAATCCTAGCAAGCACTTGAATGGGCGAGCAACAATTGTGCCCAGTGGTCGATGTGTCGGAGGAGGCTCCTGTGTCAACTGTAAGCTTCGAGATTTTACGATAGGCAAGCTAAAAGATTAATGTGTCTAGTCCAAGTATACGTTCGTGCTGCTTCATCCGATTTTGATGATTGGGAGACCATACACGGCAATAGTGGTTGGGGTTCAAAAGACTTGATTCCGCTTTTGCAGAAGGTTCTCCCATATATAGTTTCCGACCAATAACTCAGCTAAACGCTATTTTATTCAGACTGAAACATATCAGGAGAAACCTGGTGCTCTCAACCATGGATACTCGGGGCCTCTCAAGGTTTCGCGTGGCGGATTCCAATCAAATGTCGCAGAACAATACCTAGGGGTCGCTGAACAATACGATCCCGAACGCGGTCTCATTGACGACGTCAATGATTTGGTGAGATGTAATGCTTACGGTGTGGGTCTCAATCTCTACTGGAGCAGAACGACCGAAAGACACTAATACCTCCAATCTCGTAGCCTATCTGCAAGTTAGCAGGCCAGATCTCTTGCAACCTTTGTCACGAATATTTACACATACTGCAGATGGGTCGACGGAGAAACCGGAAAACGTCAGGATGCGGCGCATCATTTTGTATACAACCAGCAAGAAAACAACAACTTGCAAATCCTTGATGGGAAGCGAGTTAAACGAGTAGTCATTGAGTATGTTCCCAGGTATATATTCCCGTTCATATGTTCACCTTTATCTCTCTATAAAGGAACGGCCGCGCTATTGGGGTGGATTATGTCGACGACACATTGTCTACCCCAGGGGCAGAGCAACACATCACCTTCGCGAAGGCTTCACGATTAGTCGTCGTATCGGCAGGTGCTTTCGGCTCACCGGGCATCTTGGAAAGGTCTGGTATTGGCGCTAGCGAAAGGCTTAAACAACACAATGTACAAGAGATTGTGGATCTACCTGGAGTTGGAGAAAATTACCAGGGTACGCTGGCAATGTTACATCGGTTCTATCCAGGTTTATTCATTTCCACCGAGATCACAACGCGATCTTCCTCTCTTACCTGGCTTCTGAGGAAGCTGAGACATTGGATCCGTTATTCCGCCAAGAGCCGGAAGCTCTTGGAAGTACGTATTGTTTCACTAGACAAATTATAGTATACGAACGATGTCATTTTAGAGGCACTCGAGCAGTACGCAAAAGATGGAAAAGGTCCAGTGGCAACCAAGTGAACTACAAGGTTTGAATGGTATGAAAATCACTAATCAGACATTCTTGCAGTGGTATAGACGCAGCGGCAAAATTGCGCCCCAATGCTAATGAACTGAAGGAGTTTGGACCTGCATTCCAGGAGAGATGGAAAACATTCTTTGCTGAAAACCTCGACAAACCAGTTATACTGACGGCCCCTATATCAGCGTTAGTATTTTACTTACCGGGGTGAACGTCTCCGCTGACGTTCAACGTTTCTTAGATTTGTAGGCGATTTTACTACCGCTCCGGTTCGCAACTACGTGTCGGTTTGTTACTTTACGGTATGCCTTTTTATTAATGCCAGTGATCATTACTAATATCTGCTGGAAGGCGTATCCGGCGTCAACAGGAAGTGTGCACATCAGGTCAGGGGATGATGCAAACGTGCCTCCCGAGTTTGTAGATGGTTTTCTCTCCAGGTGAGCGTTCACTTACAAAGTCACGATACATATATCTGAGCATTCTTCAACAGTTCTGCTGATTTAGCACCCTTGAGATTTGGATACAAGAAAACCCGGGAGCTTATCCGACGCATGGGATTGTTTAGAGGAGAGTACGCACCTAATCATCCACCTTTCCCTGAACATAGTGCAGCGAGATGCGGCGAAGCCTCTGGGCCAGTCAATATATCCGATCCCGACATTGTGTACTCTGAAGAGGATGACAAAGTCCTCGATAACTATCATCGCAACTTTGGTAAGCTGACATTCACTGATAACTGAGTCGGACATCATTCTGATTAATGTACACAGTACAAACTTCATGGCATTCGGCGAGTATTACTTTGGCTCCTTATCCGCGACAATATCTTCATCTAGTTAGTGTTTATATAGCTCGGCACATGTGCAATGAAGCCTCGTGAGAAAAACGGAGTCGTCGACAACAATCTCAATGTATACGGTGTGGAGCAACTCAAAGTTGCAGGTAAATGTCTTACAGTGAAGGGTATCAACTGCAGCTAATCACGTTTGCTCAGACCTATCTATCGCTCCAGCCAATGTTGGCTCAGTGAGTAGTGTTATCTCCCACGTCTGATTATACTCACTGAATTTTTCCATCAGAATACATACTCGACAGCCCTCCTCATTGGGGAGAAAGCGGCTGTCATCATTGCTAAGGAACTGGGTATCGAGGGTGTTGTGTAACTCGTCTGGAATAGATACCAGTAGAAAGGGCTTCGGTTTCGTCGGATGGCTATATGTGTTTTTGAATCATTGGGTAGCTAGATATCAAGTCCAATTTTCTGGTCTGTACGTCTATACCGGATTACGTTGACTCGATATTTAGGAGCATGATTGAGCCCCCGCTGGACGTTCATCCATGCATCAATGTCAACGTGGGATGAACGTGCGCCGGCTCCCAGGTCGATATCCTAGACAATGGGGACCTGTAAATTCGATGTGGTCCGACCAGTACACATACTCCGACCGCTGAAAAAGATATACAGTTACGGACATAATGTTGGCAACGTATTAAGGATCGAAAGGTGATGATGTACGAACAAGCGGAAGCAAAGAACATTACCTTGACAAGGTAAGTAGATGATAAACGGCATTGTCCTGGATCCAAGAAAAGCTAAATGTGTAGTTCAACAAGGTCAGATCAGCACAACCCAACATTGTCGGAAAAAATCGAGTAATTATGTGTGCCAACAGGTGGGATATCGAACGGTGAAAAGGAGAAAAAGAGAGGCTATAACACAAGTAACGAAATATAAAAGATCCTATGAGTCCCTGAAATGTACCCCCGGGTCTAGTGGTCCTAGCGGCCCATACTTCTCGTCTCCTCTTCTGTAGTTTCGTTGTTCTATGGTATGTACAGGGTTCGTGGGGGAAATGGGTGAGGTCATGGAAGGCGTGGTATCTGACGATGTCGATCGCGACATCGTAGCATACCCCATCAAGTGTTGCTGGGAAGGATTGTCCGACAACTGATAACGGGCAGCAAAATTGGCTGACTGTGATGTCCGGGATGGAGGCGGCTCATCATCGAACCCAGCATCAAGCATCGCTTCCAAATCAGCGCCTGCAAGGGTAGCTCCACTGCCCGCCGAATGTGCTGGGTTTAGTAAACCCACTGGGGGAGGGGGATATTGGCTGTGATTCTCATTGTAGCCTCCGATTTGTGGGCCCCAATGATCGTCGTCCGATGAAGCGACTGAGAGAGTATCCGAGCCGTCATACTGGCTCCGGATGTCGCCGCGCACGCTCAGCATGTCGTTCTCGCTGGCCATGTAACCTGCGGGATGCAGGCGTTCGAGGTCTCGTCGACGTCGTTCATCGCGTTTGAGCTTCCGTAATCTCGAGCGCTCCCAGTCCTCCCATCGGCGCAACGGCACGGAAGATCCATCGAAAATACCTGCACCTGCGCCATGACCTTCGGCTTTTGCTTCACCTTCCACTTTCCTGCAGAGGATGGTATGTCAATTCGGTGCGGAGACAACACCATGAACCAGACTTACCTCGTTTCTCCCCACGAAAAGTCGTCGAAATGCCAGAACGCATATACAGGTAGCACAAGATTCCATACAGGGAGAGCCACAAGGTATATCAACATCCAGAACACATATACGATTTTTCGGGTCGTGATCAGAATCAGGATAGCAGGTAGACCGAGTACAGACACAAGCAACATGAGCGGTATGGCCTCTTCAAAAGTCTTTGGCGGTTCCAGGATCATGCCAACGATCAAGGTATATGTCAGGGAAATGGCGATGGGAAGAACAACAGTACCGAGAAGATCCATGAATACAACAAACTGCATGCTAAAGCAGAATGTCCCGCATAAATTGCGGACGAGGACGAGCTCCAAAAGATTGTGGATCGTCGAGTTGATCCAGCGGCGGCGTTGTGATAAAAGAACAGAGAAGGTATCGGGAACTACAGTGCGGCATCTGGCTTGGGGGAGGAACATCATTTTGCGGTTGGGGAAAGTTCGAAGAAGACAGGTGGTCAAGAACCGATCTTCACCCAGGAGAAGAAGATTCTTTTGGTGGAGGGTTGTGACTTCCGTCTGACTGTATTCTCGTACGATCTCTGGTTTGATGATGAGTGGCACCCAGTCGTCACCTGCTGCCTTTCGAGCTTTCAACCTGAACATCGAAAAACAGCCAGGCAAACAGGAAACACCGCCGAACACTGATTCGAAAGCCTTAGCGAGATGATGGGAGATAAAATACTCGAAGACTTGAATCGCTGTTACCCATGATTGTCGTTTGTTAGCTATTCGAGTTTCACCACAAACTCCCATGATGAGCTGATCGTGATGCATGCAGTTTACCAGGTATCGGAGGGAGTCATGGAATACTACAGTGTCGGCATCAACCTATATGAAAATGAGCTCACAGCGGTCTCAGTTGAAAGATCGCGTGCTCACCATCAAGCACACCTCGAAGAAGTCCGGAGTCACGCCCATGAGCACGTGAATCTTACGGAAGAGGTCGAAATCCAGGGGCGTCATCCGGTCGTTGTACGTGACACGGGAGAAGAAATTCATGAGGATAAGTTGGCTGTCGCGTTTACCACGATTACCAGGCTTCTTATCTGTGGCTGCCTCTGCTTCTGTTCCGCATTTGACGATGATAACGGTTGGAGTGCGACGACCAGCGACAGCTGAGGGAAGGGATCAGCTACTATGAGGGATGGCATGCAAAGCCTACTTACTGTAATGGCCAGCATAAACCATCGCTCTGTTCTCTCGCTTATTTCCAGATGCTATAGCGAGGTAGGTCATCGGCATGGGGTTCCCGAAACGCGGATCAGCGTCTAAAAGGCTAACACAGATATCCGGCGTGCTCCTCTTCTCTCCTGCACCCGTTATCATCCCGTCGGCTACCACGAATAGAAGTTTCCGCTGATCAGAGTACGTGGTCTTAGATATCGAGTCCAGTGTCGATCGCAGCGAATCTTCGCCTTCCGAATAACAGGTCACTAAACACACTGCAAAGAGTTCCGCACCGATCTGTGCTAGACTCATGATAGGCGCTGTATCTGGGCTGATGAGGGTCGTACTGGAGGACAAAGCGAGGGACCGTGCGGATTTGGGGTTTGGTTTGCCGAGCTTTTTGGAGCCTGCGGGGCCTGCCCATGGAGCTGTGCCTGTGTGATTGTCAATTGCAATGTTCGCTCCCTCGGGAAGCACAGCTGGGCTGATGGCTGAGCGGTTCAGATGCATGCTATCCGGTGGACCCGCGAGCTTCTCCGAGAGGAACCAGTTGAAGACGCATGCCATGGCGAACCGAACGAAAACGAGCGCAAGAATGACAATGAGGCCGACGTAAAGGAACAAGGATGAGGCGAAACAGCCTGGGGTGATCTTGGCTATATTTCCAGCGTAATATCGCTGATAAAGGCAGGGGACTGCAGATTGGATATCCGCACGGTTATAAAATAGGCGAGTACCATCCTTTCCGCTAGCAGCATTCATCAGGACAGTCCGTATGGCGAGATCGACGTTATCGTTAGCGACTGGGCTAGGGTGAAGACTTATGTAGGGATCCATATTAAGGACGGCGCCGTCGATGACAAAGTAATTAGGTAGGGCTGCGACCTGATCCCAGTCATATCCTGAGAGAAGAGACGTCGGGGTTATATCGAGCGATGTGTACGTTGAATTCGAGTTGATGGGACCAAGGGGACACTGGGTAGTAGAGCTGCAGGGTGCATCGGTTGCAACATGGAAGGTCAGCCCTGAGCAGGCGGGATAATCGGAAGCGGTGCGGGTGAAATATGGTGTGATATCCTGGCCGGGTTCTTGTTCGGTCAATTTGTCAAGGTTGAGGCCAGCGGGACTCTTCGCAGCGGTTACATTATATAACACACCCTGTACGCCGAGGGTATTTGCGACAGAACCGAGGGTCGAGTAGCGGGAGGAACCCATGTTGGCGGTCTGTGGACAGAGAACCTTCTGAGTTCCGACGGTGATGAAACCGACACAGAGGCATAGGACGCAGATTATAAGACACAGGGCCATCTTCTCTCTCCATGCCTGGACCATGCCTTTGTCTTTCAGTCCACCGATGGAGCGCAGGAGAAAAGAGGGGGCCCAAAAGGTGACAATTTGAGCAAAGATAGGCCATACATCGATGCCTGAACCGAGATTGCCTGTGGGTATTGCGCCTGATGCAGAAGGAGTGAGGGTTGATGGAGGGTTGATGAGTGGGACTGGAGCAACACCGCGTTCCGGACGAGTGAGAGTTTTAGCGCGACGAATTGTGGTTCCGGAGGATAATGGAGGTCGTGTTGTAGGAACAGGGACGTCAGATGCACCATACTTTGGAGATGCAAAATGGGCCGTGGCCATGGCTTCTGCTCTTCAAAAAAGACAGATTGGACACCTTGATCAGATGTTAGATATGGCTATTCGAGACACAAAGAACGGTCAAAAAGGAGAGAAAAGATAAAAGAAAGACGAAAAGCAAGAACCAGGAGCCAGCTAAGTAGAAAGTCACTGAGGGAAAGAACGACGGGATAATGGCAACAGAAGCGAAGCTTTGTTTACCAAACATCAAACATCTCAACAAGTCTGCAGTTATAACAGGTATAGCCATTATCAGCCATGCTATAATAGACTAACTCCTTAGTACAGCCAAGACCTAATTGTACTCTACAACAATCCTTTGATCATCGTTTCGTTCTCTTTCATTCCAACAGCCACGTCGCAAAGCTGAAGTTGCTCATTCCCTCTAAAAATTATCCTTCACATGGCTGCGACCCTGGTGGAGGCCATGCCCCCACCCCCACCTAGCCAGTTTCTGCTCAGAGACGCCCATGCGCTGGCCCGAATTGCGCCAACGGCACCGCCAAGACACTTGCTTCATCGCCCAAGCATCAGCGTAGATGTCTGGGTCACTCAGGTGCGCGTTCTTATCCACAGGTTTCGCACACTGTCATCACCCACACTCGGTACATATTAGCTGGCGCCTCTCGCGTCACAACATCATTTAAGCGACTATAATCGGATGAAATATGGGCATTCAGGTAGAGTGTTATTGTGGGTGCTTGATAGACCGGTGAATTCATTTCCTGTCAGGCTGTCCTGTGGCATACGCACCTCTGTCAGTCCATGTACCAGACATGGTACGCGATCTACGCGACCGCCAGGCCAAGTATACTGAGCAGCCTGCGTGGTGGCCCAGTTCCATGTCCAAGGACACGATCAACACGATTCCTATCTTGCCCGCATCTGAGCAGCGCGTGGCATTGGGAACCGAGCAGACCGAGCTCGTCCATCCAAGCCTCCAGCAAGAGCTATCTGCTGCAATATCAGAGCCTCTATCGTCTCATCCTCCTGCGCCAGCCGATCCGGCTCTTCAAGTCAAAACTTCTGAAACGCATCCCATCAAGTGCGCCTCGTTCGTTTTTCATCCTATACCCGATCACTCATCGCATTTGCCATAGTATATCCACCATCATACCCCCGGAATCCATTGTTGCAATATCCACGCGTATATCCCAGTGTAGCCAGAATTCTCCAGTCATGTTTGATATCCCTTTGGCATTTTCCCTCGATAGAATTACAGGGTACATGCAGATTCTCCCATCGCTACCCCCAATGCCCGCGTACTCTCTTCCTCCACTTCCTCCCGCTCCCCTTCGAAAGCCATTTGCAAGACCACAACCACGACATTCTATCAGCGAAGCTTTGCAAGCTGCCATTGGCAGCAGGTTGACCTCGACGACACCCCCTACGCCTCCACTTACCCGAGGATTTTCACTCAAGAATACCATGTCCAAAACACGCCACTTAGACGACCGCGAAGGCGCATCGAAATCAACCACAATTAGGTCATCCATCGCTGTTCCAACTGGTTCTGGTCGAGCCGCGTCCTCTCCGCCAGAGAGCGTTCTATCATCCATCTTAGCATCAGTCCAACCTAGACCACCCGATAACGCTCGTCTATCTTGGGTATTAACAGAAGAGCCGTAAGTGGGCTCACCTTCCCATTTTAATTTCCCATTTTGAAGTGTAATATTTTGCAGGAGCCCTTGCATCCAGCTATCGCCTCCCAGAAGCAGCATGAAACTTCGAGCGGCAACGGCCTCGCCGTATCCCCACCATTCCCCCCGCACCACCCCCAAACAACGCCCGTTCAAGCTCGGCAACCTCCTCTTATCGTCGTGTCCTGGAAAAAAAGGTAAGGATAATGCCGTCCCTCTTACGAGTACCGACCTCATAAATACCGCGTAGTACGTCTCAGCGGCCCTGTCAAAGGCAGGGGCACGGTGTGCAGAGACTTGGGTCTTGATCTACGGCGGATCAAGGATCTGGGGGTGCGTTGCATTGTATGGTATGCGTTTTGGTCTTGGTCTAGTTCTCGTCGCTTATCATTGACGGGGTCCGTGAAGCTGTCTGGACGACGAAGAACTACAATTCCTCGGCGTATCGTGGCCTGAATATTACCAAGCGGCCCACCGAATCGATCTGGACGTCCTAAGGTAGCCATATTCACCATTTCCTCACTACAGCTGTGATAATTTTTTTTTACCACAGAATACCTCTCCCCGAAGGCCTGACGCCGTTAACCCCCGCGTCCCTCGATGCCCACCTGAAACGACTCATCGACAACTACACACTCCTCGGCTTCCCGATCCTCGTCCATTGCCGCGGTGGCGTCGGGCGTGCCGGCCTTGTCGCCTGCTGCTGGATGCTCAAACTCGGTTTATGTGGCTGGATCGAAACCGACATCGCCGCCGGTGCACGCGGTTCTGCCTCTGTCCGCCACGACACCATCCAGCTCGTCGAGCGTGCGATTTCCGTCGTGAGGCGGAGGCGGAGTGTCAAAGCGATCGAGACGCTCGAGCAGGTCAAGTTTTTGGTGGATTATGTGGAGTATCTGAGGATGGGCGCGGATGAGGGGTCGGCGACCACCGCTTAGGACTTGGGACTTGCGCGCATTTTGTCCGGAACACCTTTTATTGTTATTATTTCATGTTAATATCCTCGTCGTTTTTGCTCTCGCTGTTATCTTGGTTTGTACACGCGTAATCTTAATGTAATGGATCGTGCAAAGTACGAATGCTAGTGCTACAACTGTGCTACACGACTCGGACAATCGAGCTTCACCTACATGATACATGCATCTCAGGCTTGAGCTTGAGCTTTCGCCCAACCCAAGATCAAGACTGATGATTCAAATTTACATAAGTTGACTTCCACACTGGTACTTGGCTGCCCGCCAGGTACTCATTCACCAGGCTCGGCTTTCAAGCTCACTGATCATTTTCTTATTTGTGGCCTATATATGATGATCATGATGCGTAGAGCGTTCCGTCTGGCGTCACGCGTCACACCCAAACGGTATCATTCTCGGAGTCACGGTCGCACGTGTCCGAATCGTGGACAACCAAAAAGGACTTCGGACTCGGAGTGCTTGAAGTTAACTTTGGGTTGCACTAGCTGGCGGTCACGTACAACTGGTTCGAAATTCAGTCAAATCTACATCTACAGTTGCAAGTACTAAGTAATAACCTCTTTTCAGTTTCCGAGGTCACAGTGGAAAGTCAGTGACTCATGTCAGTGGTATACGGGCGGTAGCGCTCAGCGCTCTGGACTGATATGCGCACTAGTGCCATCATGGTAATTATATCCATCATGGCAAGCTCGTGCGTCATGTGGAGCCGCAGTCGTGAAACGATCAATCCTGATCAACACAACTCAGTCCTAAACTTGCTAGTGTTGTCAGGTTGCACATTTTGGACCTGCGAGTCCCCGTATAAGAACAGGCTGCCAAGGTCCACGAAGCAAGAATCGATCGTCTTGCCATCTAACTGAACTGGTTTCCAACAAATTGCTTTAATTTCAATTCGCTGGTATATGGTTTCATTTCACAGCCATAGCACAATTTACTGATCGCTATTCTTATAACCTAGTTCAGCCTCACCCCATTGACCAATGGATAAAACGTTGGAATCACTTTCAACCCAGTTGTACACGCTTCCGACCTCAAAACGTTATCTGAAACTCGCCACATTTTGGCTCTCTCTCTCCCCAGAACAGCGTGTCCTACTTCAACATGCGGTGAAGCCTGTGGGAGATGACTTACCTTTCGGATTAATCGCACAAGATGTTATGATTTTTCTCCAAGTATCAAAGTCAGTCGAGTGGGCGCTCGACGCGCTAAAAACCTTTTCTCATAAAGAAATTGTATTGGCTGCAATTCGAATTATTGCGTCAACATGGAAGGAAAACGCTTTAAAGTTGACAGAAGCTATGGGACGAAATGAGATAAATACTCTGGTGCAGCTCATAAACATCGAGTTGCCTCAATATGCCACAGCCCATCTCTTCCACTATCTCAGCAAATCACCCTTGACCGAAAGCCACTTTCAGCTAGTTGACGGGATTCTCAAAGCTATATTTCCATTTCTTTCCCCCGATTCATCCGCCCCTCTTTCTCGGTTTGCAAGATTGTCGCTTTCATCGCTCTTCACGGCAGCATCGCGCCCTGTATTGCTCTCCATCGTTGCCCAATGTGCCGTGCAATGGTTCGACCAACGCACATGGAAATGCCTTGCGAAACGGCGCCCTGATGTTATGCAAGATATATTGCTCAACTACCTTGGTGGCCCTGGCATAGGGTTCACTCTCGATCATCCAGAGCAGTTTTTCGCACAGTTGGGAACCTTGATCAGGCAGCCCAATAGCGGCGCTTTCATCAATGAATTTCTGTCGAAGTATGAAACGTATACAACGAACAACTATGCAAACGGCGTCCATCGCGAGGATATCAGCATGGAAGTCCTCGCGCAACATGTCGCCTATCTGCTTCGTAAAAGAACCGATCCTGCTCAGATTTGTGACGTTGCAATATCGTGGTGCGCAGTATTAGCGAGAATTGGTTGCGCCTATCGTCAGCAACGCTGGGGCTGGTCAGCAGCCCAGCCGCTTCTCGATATTGCAATACAGCAATTCGGGCAGTCACCAGAAGAGTGGAAACTCATTTCCGCCACAGAAGCGCTCGCTCTGTCGAATGAATGCGCTCCCACGAGATTACTTTTAGCATTATTTGGACATCTGGAGTACAACGACGAAACTTGGTGGGAAGATGCTTTGCGGAAAGCTTTACGCCGTTTACCGCGTCCAGCCCGTTGCCCATTTCTAAATTTCTTGCATATCGCTAACACCGGAGAAGATCTGCTTCAGGTTCCACCTACTCCCTCGCTGGTTCCGAATGTCTCTCCGGAACTCGTCGCATTGCTCGACCACGATCATCACGCGAGGTTTTTGGATGTTGGAATGAAATCGAGAGACGACCCTCTTGATTCAGCCGAACCGGCTGACATTGGGAAAGTGCTCCGCTGCCTGCCTGCTGGTCGCGTTGTCCCGGGCGTCATCACTATGAAATTACGTGCCATGCAAGTTGGAGCTACACGCACTGCTTATCGCTTGCACGGACAGGCCCCCCATCAAGACGAACAAGCATTAAAAAATGATATCGAGGCGCTAAAGCAGCTCGCTTCTCGCAGCAGTAAAGAGTCGCGTGCTTCTTTGGTGAATGCAGCACTGTCAATCAGCATCGTGGCTCAGGCGCCTTCAGTTTTTATCGATACTTTATCGTGGGCAGCAAAGCGCTACGCTAAGGATCCGGATACGTTTAATGTGCTTGCGTGGTTCATGGGCTGTTCATGGACCCTGCAGGACGAAAATGATCCATATGTCCGGTTCATCGCTGCCCCTTCTGGTCTTTTTACATGCAAGAGGACCAAAGGGATGCTAACCCTCGACATCCTTCGTGCATGGTGTGAGATAACCAACCAATTTTTTGGTATCATGATAAGTCTCTTGCGTGTCTGGGTTGGCGAACCTGGACATCAAGATGCTATCGACACACATTATCAGTCACTGATAAAGTTATTACTTAGAGTTATTCAAAAGCGCTGTGGTGCGTAAATGCTTTTCAATTCGTATAACTAGACTGAGAAATATTGACATGAGGTACAGACATCATCAACGACCTTTATTTGACTCTTTTCGATGACGTTCACGAGCTGACAGGAGCATTATTAACACCTCTGGTCGATCTTTGGATGAGATGGGAACAACTGAGAATTGTTGAATATCCGGAATTCCTGAACTTCGATGATATCCCTTGTATTGTTCAAGAATATCTCGAGGTGAAAATTCATCGCCGAGTACTTCCTGGAATACTCCCTTTCATCGAAGCCATTGGGTCTCAGCGCGAGGCCTTTTACTTTGCCCATCGCCCATCTCATACCGAACAAAGCGAATCTGATATAGTGGAAAGAAGAACGCAGCTCCGTTCGAGTAGCCCGCGACACTTTCTACCCTTCAAACTCAAGCTTATTGGAGGTGAAAAAACTTCCGAAGGGCCCTTGGCACTATGCGGACCCCTTTGGGATTATGTCGAAAGAGTGCTTTTTAAAGAGTCACAATCGTCGCTCTATGAATATCCAGACAAGTTCGATTGGCATCCCCTCCAATTTTCCGCTGCCCTGGAAACATATATGGACCTTTTCGAGGGGAGCAAGGCGTCGAAGGCACAGAAACTGTTGTTCGCTCATTGCCCAACCACGCTGCCGTATAACTTGACGACAATGCTGATTTTGAGATCACCATCTATCCAGCCATTACTGTGGCGAAATGAGAAGCTCAGTGAATTCATGACATCGCTTCTGCCTCCTTGTACTCCCAATGCGAACAGTTTCACACTCAATGACTTCAATCCCCTCACGCTGGCTCCTTCCATTACGCCATCATCCGTGGGGGAGACAAGCCAACTCGCTGTCCTCAGAACTGATGATATGAGCCTCACGCAACTGATGGACGTTTTGATTCCAAAAAGTCCATTGCAGGCGACCTCCTTGCAAAATGCGCATCGTTTTGCGCTATTTGCGGTTGCATTCGTGCTCACGCTCCTGGACGTTCCTCGGCCAGAGAGCGGCACCTTTTCAAGTGGAATCGTCAACTATGCGTTGCATAGTACTCGAGTATCTCGCTCATTCATCGACAATGTTAAGAACAACTATTATCCGTCCCTGCCAACAACCTGTTGCAAACTGATGTCTTTCGCATTACACACACTGCCTATCTCCGACATCAAAGCATTGCTCGTCATTATCCTTTCTGTTCGTGAATCCCCGTACTGCCGCGTTGTTCAAGCATCCATGTTGTCCCTTGTCCGTCGATTTGCTTTTCCTGGCCTGGGCTGGCAAGAAATGCGGCAAATATTCGAGGACGTGGACGCTTCAAGTTGGCATCGTCAAGCCCTTGGCATCACTTTCTTTGTTGCATACAAATGGACGGACGCTCGGGATCACCTGTCACGCATCCTTTCATACAGCCAAGAGCGATACGCACTTCAGCGCAGCAGACCGCAGAATGTTTCTACCGAGGGCAGTGACAGCTTGGCCTCGGATGCGTCAGTACAAGGGCCTATGATCAAGATGACGACGCAAAAGCTGCTTCTCCAGCTTATTACTCCATTATATAAAAGGGGTGTGTTGGATACCACAGACATAACCGGATACGCACAGTCTGGTCTGCTAGAAGTTCCAGCCGCGATCGTATCCTATGCTGTCGAGATTTGCGCCGAAGTTGCATTATCGAAGTCCATTACGAACGAAAAAGATGATAGCGCGTGGTCTTTGCTACTCCCATTTGTCGATATCGCTCAGAGGTTGGATGAAAGATGTCCATTACCCACAGATGCTTGGGATCTTGCGCGCACAAATGCCGGGCCCATGCCTGCTATCAGCGAAGAGCATCCCGTAGCATCTGCTCTACTATCTTACGGCTTTAAAAATATGTGTCCAGCGATCAAGAAGGCCTGGGCCCGGTCAATAGTTGCACCCATCCTCGCTGGGCATCTAGCAGGAAGAACGACTTGGCTAAAATGTGCAGTATCGCGGGAATCTGGCCCAGTTGATCTTCAACAATCGATCGAGGCATCCTATGGCAACGGAATACCCTTCAGTAACACTGTTGCAAACTTTGCCGCCTATGTCGAGCCCGAAGTGTGGGAGACGTTGGCAAAGAACATTGTCGGATATACTTCTCGGGACATGTGTCAACAGCTTCGTGATTTGGTCGCTGCTAACCATGGGAAGGGATGGGAGAGTAGTCCTTATGGTCGAGCCCTACTTTCATTGACTTCCTTCGCGATCGAAGAAGGTTTTTCAAATTCGGGGCTTCGCGACCTCATTCGTGTGGTACAAGGTATCGAAATCCCACATCCAGTTCGACAATCTGCCACACAAGCACTGTTGAATGCCGGCTTTATCATGCTTTCCCCTCAAAACATTCGAAAACCTTTCACCCGGCGTCCGGGACGCCCTTTCCGGCCATTTAGAACACTCCTCGATATCCTGGTTTCCAATAACGATAAACAAACGGAACATGTCCTGGAGTCATATCTGATGAAAGCGAGAGAACACGAATCTATTTTATCGAAGGATAAGTTTCGTGGAGGGGCTTGTTATTGGCAACTCATTGCGACTCTCATGGTAAGCCCATGTTTGTAACTTCATGTCAATAGAATCGGACTCACACATTCGCCCAGCTCCTCCTTGCGCGGTATCGAGCAGAGGGGTGTGCACGCGACACGCTTTCTCCTGGTGCTATGTATGCTGAGAGCATTGGTGGTATCGCGACCCATATCTCTGAGAATGGATGGTACCACGCAAACTTCCCAAACGAGCACCGGTCTTTCTTCAAAGTGAAACTCCCTCCGAACGAAATCGTTACCGCCTCTCGCGAACTGACACGTGCACCACTCTGCCCAACCGAAGCTGGTCACGCTCGGAGCTTGTTTTTGGCAGCTGCCGCTGAGGTTCTCCAAGCCAATATAAGTGATATAAGAAGTTCGGCGTCTGGGACTCGTGGGTTGGAAGAGCTGATGAGCGAATGGGAGAGTGCCTCCGATGGTGCTCTCGTATGGCTCGCAATGTCATTGGAATAATGAAGGTATAAATTATCCAATCATCTTTGTGATCTTTAATCGATCATTTTCTTTTTGTCTACACATAAAATGTCTGACATTTATGACATACATAGCTTAAAGTAAATTGTGTCAAAATGCCTAGCAATGGGTGTCAATTTTTCGTCATCATCAGACTACACCCTATTCTAGTGACTCTCGGCCACGATGGATTGTGGTTATTGCGCGCGGAGGTTCAAGTTAGATCATGGGTATATACTTAGCATGGGAGTCCGAGTCAGGTGTCCTTGAAACCATCATGATCATGATGATCTCATTCCTCAAATAGTGACTCGATGGGTTGCGCGCGGAGGTTCATGGGTATTCCAAAGCCCTCCAGGCAGCCCCTGGAACCGCCGACACGGTCCCTTAGTATCATAGCTTACTAAGGTCCCAAGCGAGCGCAACCTCATTGTCATAGTAAGGTCCTGGGACGTGCATACAGCGCATTTTATTAGCTGTATATCGATATTTTATTCTACAACCGGACATCGCGGATCATCTGCACGTTTCCCGCAGCATCAAATGATTTCAATCATATGCTTTGGAAGTCTCCAAATTCAATGCCGAACAACGTACCACCAGAGACATTCTCCGACGGGACATCCTCCTCATCCTCCACAGTGAGAGCGGAAGAAGATGCAAAGGAACTCTGCAACAAATCTTGAATAGACGCCAAAACACAAGCCAAGAGATACTAACCATAGCTATCAAAGAACAGCAGATGTAAATCGCTGAGACAGAACGAAGACGTTACAACTGCTATCGGTAGATTGGCACAGCTAACGGTGCTTCTTCATCATCCAATATCATGACAACAACCCAAAGCGCTCTGTCTTTAACGCCGAAAACGAATGGCACCACACCCTACATACGGCCCTTGCAAGTAAAGCTGCCTCCAAATGAAATGTCACGTAAGTTACAAAGGCCTGTTCTTAGAAGCTGCTGCTGAGATTCTCCAAACCAATATGAAGAAAATAAAGGGCTCGGTATCTAGCGCTCGTAGTTTGGAAAAGCTGCAGGCGAGTGGAATCTGACTCTGATGATACTCTCGCATGGTTTGCAACGTCATTGGAAACTTACAGGTGCCCATAATCTAATCAAAGTCACGATTTTCTTCCCGTATAACACGATTTGTTAATATTGGATCACTCTTTATAGGTTTCAATGTGGGCGCGATTGGATTCGTCTTGCAGCTATTCACAGAACCACGACCTCAAGGGCAAGGCTTTCCAAATTAGACTCTTTCGCCGTTCATACCTACTAATCTGTGCAGCATATGCACGTAAATCGATCACAATCTGCTTTTCTCTTCTGGCCTGGACTTGTGCAACGGCACCCAGAAACACACTGCATACACGAGGCGGCGCTTGTCCTGCTCTTAAAAATCGATCGCTGGCCTGACATGAATATTCAAAATAACTTCCTCCCTTTAGCATTGATAGTATCCGCTGCGGTGACGATATCACAATGGAAAAGTGCAAAGAGCATTGGGATGCTCACTCTGTGACTACAGTGTTTCGCATGTCCAAACTCCATCACAGTATTACTGGCCGTCAGGATGACAAGAAACCTCATTTCTCAGATGAGTGCGGACTTGGGTGGAGCTTCGCTTTTGTCACAGGAGGAGAGTCAAATTCCAAAGGCAGCATACTCTTCAAATGCGATGATTGGGAATCTAATCTTCCATCGAAAATCGAGTCCACTGTTCGTCTGGTGGAAGACGTCGATAGTGGCAATATTGATATAAAGAGCGCATCTTCGTCCCTCTCGCGTTCCGTCACACTCTCAAATTGTGGCTTCGGTGAGGCTGCGCCAAAATTGGGGGTGCCAGGGGCAGAAATGGAGATACCAGGGAATTTAATCGATTTGATGTCTTACACATTCATCTCAATCACGATCGATTTGGGCACCGAGGTCGACGTTGATGGGAAGATGAAAGCAAAGGCTCTCAAACCCGTAATACAAGCGGTCCTTCAGCGTGGTCTGTTCACTGGGATTTGCTATGACATCAAGTTTTTTGCGGGTTCGGGTCGCACAAGTTCACGTTCTATAGAACCTATATACGCATATAGAGCCGTTCTGGATATAATGCAACCTGGTTTGCTGCGATGTGAGTTTTTCTTCATTGTCATACGAGCGCGCATATTTATATCGAAGTATCTGCGTAGTATGCTCAGATAGCTCCATTCAAGATAGCAAGAACTCTACCTCTTCTCCGACGGCCGATGATATCTTGAAACAACGTGAACGGGACTCGGAGATCACATTCGACGACTATGAAACAGACAGCGATTTTGATGAAACCGAGATCGAGGATCGCGAGAAGGACCCAAACGGCACGGTAATCGGAGAGTCTTCTCCGACTCACAGCACAACACGTACCATCCGAGTAAATGGCGTAGCTTCGAAGACGTAACTATCCACTCACTGATCCTCCGCTTGCTGCGAGTGCTCACGGATCTGTGTTCTAGTTTGAAGGCTCTGATATGTCACTGTTATACTGCAGAAATCTTTTTCAGCCCGTTAAAATCGGCAGTCGCTGAAAAAGGCCGACCACTACATCTCGATCACATCTATTGCTCTCCGAAGTCGATGTATAGACTTGCTGACAAGGTAAGGGGATTGGCGTTCAAGTGATTCTGGATTTAGCTGAAAATATGCAGATTGGCTCCGAGGAACTAAAGAGACTTTCATTGGAATCAATCCGCTCTGGTTTGTCCAAAGAAAATATCATTCACGAAGTATTCTCTCAGTTCACCTCGAGGTGTGTACGTCCCCTGCTCGAGCAGTGCTGTCAATTTAGGGAATGTGTATTATAAGTACTCATAACCTTTCTCTTTTCCTGCCCGGATTTTTTACAGATATCTGGAGGTCTTGAAAATTGAGCTTGATTTTTTGGTACTCCACCTCAATGGTTCGGAGGTATTTCAGGCGTTATCGGACAAGTTGGTGGATGTGAGCTCTGGGGCCATACCACACTCCCACAAAATCCTTGTCGACCTCGTGCGACGACTCGGGGATCTG
>MU267811.1:0-39298 GCA_021014935.1 Hygrophoropsis aurantiaca
ATACCTGTCTCCAATGTCTCACGATTTCGAAAGCCTGGCATAGAAAATGCAATTCCAAGCTCAAGATGTTTCGCTACAAGTCCAGTTTCTCGAAAGGAAACTTTCCAACAAGTCAGACAGACTTTGGAATCGAGCAACAATGTACAGTCCAACTGGCCAGGCATTTAAGCCCTCAACCGACGCATCATAGATGCCGGCATAATCAAAACCCGGGCGCAATCGTCGCGCAGACACGTACGTCCGTAAATCATGGACATCATCCAAATTGACGTCATCGTTCAAATTTACAGGAAGGATAGACAAGCTTCTAGTTTTCGGAGGAGGCAGTTGCGGGGTATCACCAGGGGTAGAAGCAATGTGTACAGAAGTAAAGCTTGGTGTCGACGGGCCAGGATCTGAGACTAAATAAGCGTCGCTCGGCAGAGGATGACATGACCTCAGCAAAGATATCGGAAGTGCGTTTGATGGAATTGGCATCTTCATTGCCCAACGAAGATTGTTTACCAGGCGGCTGAGCTTCAGCAGTGCGTTCCATATTTCCGGACTCCAAAGAGGCATCTGCAGGAACGTCAATATCTTCACATAATACGTAAGGAAATGAAGCTGATAAAGTCGAGCAACGCCTAAGCGAAGCTTCTTCATCAATGATTTCCTCGACAACAACAGAATAGAGCGTGCAAGATTGCATACTGATAGGCGATTTAGCGTTGTAAAGTACAAAAGAACGAACGCGTAGAGCTTTGCCAAAATCTCGAAATTCGACTGAATGAGGCGTGTGAAAAAAACGGCTCAGAAGCGGGCCGGGAAATTTTGAGCATGACAGAGCAATTGAGAGATACAGACCTGGCCCATTCTGGACCAGGAATTGGTCGATTTCCCACGCTCTCAGTCTCTCCCATCCTCGCTAATCCTATTGTAACTTTTGGCTGGGCTTCAGGCGTCGGGTCACAGCGCAGCCCAAGATACTGGACTCGTGTAGAGGTACTTGATTCTGAGGTGCGGGTCTTCACGCTTGCCATAGATCTCACTCTGTTATTCCAATTAGAGAACCAAAGTTATCTTCAATTTGGTTATCAAGCGCTATCCGCCTGCAGCACGTCATAATGACCGACTTGAGCATTATCGGAATGTTTAGGGATAGGAGGAATTCCTCTTGAAAAATGGATATTGTCGTGTTGAGCCATTCCACTAGGACCAGTAAGGATTTGAGACAAGTATACTATGAACACGCCCCCATCGAGTATGTTCGGAGATGGGTATGAAAACAAAGGACAAGTAAGGCAATGGGGTTGCTCTTGCAGATACCAAAGGCTCAGGCGCTGATAAAACAAGATTATGTGTGGCGTGACGCCGACGACGACGGCTGGCGCTCTTCCCGAGTGTATCTCCTCCTTGCTTCCATTGACACCTGGAACACGGATAACGGTTTTTAGCGATTCCTTCTAGAGTAGCGTTTGCCTTATTCAAGTTTTAACCAAGCAGATTTTCATCGGATCACGGATCTGTGCCTTGGAACGTCGTCGCGATGACCTTGAGAGTCCCGAGTGCTCCATGATCACTGGACCAGCACATTCTCACGTTGGGCTACATATATAGTCCAGTCAATCCCAAGACTCAATGCAAATTGACTACACACCTTCGATCAGGCATACAGCGGAAATCTGCAAGAGTACTCACCATGGCCTCCGAAGTACCAGTGAACTCGCTTCCCTTACCTTCGGCAAGTCAAGCTTATATGGACGTTTCTGCCCTCGAAGCCGGCCATCTTCGTGTTCCTTTCGATTTCATCGTAGCCGGGGCGGATCCATCTGAGTTCATGTACTGTCCATCTCTCGCTTTCTGCCTTCGTCACTCAGAAGCCGGCTCCAAAATCGTCTTCGATTTGGGTGTACGACAAGATGCTGAAGTCTATCCACCAAAGGTTCAATCTATGTTGGATAGGGGATTCCTAGTCAATGTCAATCAGAGCGTCGCAGAATCCCTGATCAAAGGTGGAATTCCTCCTGATGAGGTTGACGCTGTAGTCGTAAGCCACCTTCATTGGGATCAGTAAGAGATTGTTGTACGATTTGTGGCAGAAGACATCTCTGACTAGCAGCACCTCTAGCGTCGGTGACCCCGCGCCGTTCACAAAGGCAACTTTCGTCGTGGGCGACGGGTGCCGTGAACTCCTCACCTCAGGTTATCCATTGAATCCCGAGTCGCCGTTTTTGGCCAACTCCATACCCAGTGACCGCGCACATTTTGTGACGCAATCTGAGTTTGGTACCTCTATCGGCCCCTTCCCGCGCGCTTTAGATTATTTTGGTGATGGAAGCATGTTCATCATTGACTCACCTGGTAAGTCATAATTCCAATAACAAAGCAATGGTGACCAGACATACGGTTTGTTTCAGGGCATCTGCCTGGTCACGTCACCATTCTTGCGCGCACCTCGAATGACGGGGCATGGATATTTCTAGGGGGAGACGCTGCGCACGATTTCCGACTCATCACTGCAGAGAAGGACGTAGCCTACAGCGTTGATATCTGTGGGCATGTTACATGCGCGCATTTGAACCGGGACGTTGCAGTAGAAACTATTCGACGCATTGGAGCGTTATTGGAGATCCCGCGTGTCCAGATATTGATAGCTCATGATTATACATGGTACGAAGCTAATAAAGATGGTCCGGCCTTTCTTCCAGGTGTTATCCCCCCTCTCTGATAGAGTAGAATCGGCAGGCGTGATATCATGTTGTATAGGCAAATTTCGGGCTTTATGGACGTTCCAGACCTTTGAACATGTTGAACCTTGAGCGATTTCTTGAACATAAATCAACGTATTTCTGACAATAGGGACTCTCCTTTGTAGACAGACTTTATAGAAGGAAGATAGTCGGTCCTTTAATGGGGACTCCCATTGGAACATACACTGATTCATCAAAAAAGTTTTCGTTCATGAAAATACTTGTGCTGGCATGAACTTAAAACTTTGGATCGAAGTTGCGGTGGTGTGACAACAGAGAGATGCGGAAACAAGCGCAGCTTTTGCAAGTATCATATATGGGAAACTTATATGTTATCCTCCATCATTGGGACTCGTATCCGCCGACACATACTTCCTCAACACCTCTTAGGTCCAACAACCAATAGAAGGAATTATTTTCGATATCGTTACTGTCCAATGGAAGGGCAACAGCAGAGACAGCCGAAACCCAGACAGAACCAAAATCAACACTCTACACCAAAGCTCAGAGGATCCGATCGAGATGCACCAGACGTGCGCATTTCGAAAAGTCTTTCATGGTTACTTCGCCATGGTGCGAAGACAGCTGGTCTGCAATTACGAGCAGATGGATATGCAAAGATTTCAGATGTGGTTAGCATTAATCATTGTCCATACCCCCATACATGCCACCCAAACTGACTTGATCAAACAGTTGGCCAACCCGTTATTCAAAGATGTAACATTTGTGAAGATCCAAGAACTTGTCAGCAAAGACTTAAAGAAGCGGTATAGCTTAATTCTTGAGCCGCAAATACCGGATGCACCCTATCCTTCCGATATCTGGTGGATTCGAGCAAATCAAGGACACTCAATAAAGGTAGCCACGTCGATGCGATATTTCATTCTTCCCACTGATAAATTTTCGACTATAGGACGTGAAACTTGATCTGAAGCCAATTCTATCGGCCTCTGAAATTCCGATGGCTATCCATGGAACTACTCGCAAAGCTTGGGAGTCGATATGTTCGTAGCCAAAAAACCTCCCATATGCTTACTTACGGCTAACTTTTGGTTAGCTACGCAAGGTCTATCAAAAATGAACCGAAATCACATCCACTTGGCCCGAGGCATTGCTCGTGACAGTGTCATCAGTGGTAAAACTTGAAAATCGCAGCTTCCGGTACCTGGATCCCTAACTCATTTACAACAGGCATGCACAGTTCTTCTCAAATATTGATCTTTATCGACGTACAGAAGGCCCTCGATGCCGGGACCACGTTTTTTCTATCAGAAAACGGCGTTATCCTTACTGAAGGCGATGCGGCCGGATTTTTGGCTCCCATTTTCTTCAGAAGAGTGGAAAATGCAAACAGATCACCTGTGCCAGGATGGGAGGGCATCGCCTCTGATGCAATAACAACGACCACCACTGAGCTTGCGGAATCAACAATGTCTGTTCAGCATTCACCTACCGAGCAACCCCTAAGTGCCGTTGAAGAGTCACATTCATAGACAATCATTCCCCGCATTGATATCTGTCTAGGAGCGGGAAGGTGTCTATACCATATCATCTATTCACCTCAAAACACATGCCCTATAGCTATATAGCTGAAGCTCTTTGACAATAAATCTAGGTCTACATACTTCAATGTATCTATAAGACATACATAATACAAATTATCGCATACAATGGAGAAAGCATGTTTTACGTCATAGATAGAACAGAGACCTGCGACAATCATTATACCCCTTTGTGTGAAGGTTCCCGAAGGCATAATCGTGTGTACCAGGAAGGACAGAAGCTATCTCTCAGACCCGTCGACAGTCCACCACAAGCTTGACGGTGCTTCAGTTTTTCGTAGTCTTGGCCGTTTGCGTGTCGGATTCCAAGACCATTCTCGAAAACCTACTTCTTTGTCGGATCTTGTAACCATAGAAAAACAACACCTGTGCACCAATCAATCTCAATGATATGTCCATGCATGAAAAGTCACGTACGTATGGGATAGGCACCATTCCCAGTGCAACTAGTGCAAACAATGTGGAAGCCCATCTGAACGTGAGGTGCGCGAACATTTGCTGCGTGAAGAGCGGGAAAGTGCAGGCTGAAAGATTTCCTTCAAAGAAGAGTCAATATCAACACAATATGCTACGACATCATGTAAATTGACTTACGACTCAAACTCTGCCCAGCGAGAGCCGATGAGGCATACGGACCATAACTATCGGATACCAGAATGAGTCTTTTCGATATAATTGACTTGAACCATAACTCAGGCGTACCAGTCTGCAATATACAAGAAGACGACCAAATATATGACGAACGCCCCAGACATGAAGATCTATTCCACAAAGTGAGCATCTCAACACACAAAAATAAATCGGAGCACTAACGGTGAGACCGATCAAAGGGACAATCCAGTGAATGTCAGGCGAAGCCGTCCAAGCATATATGAACATTCCGATAGGCAAAGTCAACGCAGCTATACACGGCAGATACAGGCGCGCTTCTTGAGCCTTCTTGTCATAATTTTTCCTGAAATAGTTATGAGCAAAAAAATGAATCGGGGAAATAACTATCGGCGGACAGACCGATACATCGGTTCTTGCCAGTAGAGATTAGCAAAAAAGCCGATAAGACTCCCGATGCTGGTGATCAGTCAAATAAGTCAGTGTATGATACAACCAGAAAGGACTGTAACCTACATGATCGTCGCGAACACAGATCCTGTTTCCCCGGTGTTAAACCCATATAGCAATTTAAATTGGGGAGTAACGGATCTGCACATGGTAAGTATTGGTGGATACCGTGGAGTGGCGAGGAAAACATTACTCACTCAACTAAACAGTAAACTACACCCCATGTG
This sequence comes from Hygrophoropsis aurantiaca, assembly GCA_021014935.1. Classification (NCBI taxonomy): domain Eukaryota; kingdom Fungi; phylum Basidiomycota; class Agaricomycetes; order Boletales; family Hygrophoropsidaceae; genus Hygrophoropsis; species Hygrophoropsis aurantiaca. The sequence goes on from MU267811.1 coordinate 5,578, forward strand.
AAGCCGATCCAAAGCTGTTTTTGATGTTGTCAACAGACACCGACTGCAAAATAACCTCCAAGCTCACGCTGAAGCTTTGTAGAAGCGGCTCAGTCATAAGCAAATCTGAAGTTGTATTAGAGAATCTTTTAATAGGAGTGATATATGAAACCTACAGATGGGGCGAAGGCACGAGGTTTTAGTCATTTGCCAGAGGGTTGGTTTCTCTAGCTCAGCTTTGGTGCGGTATTTAATGTCCCCGGTGTCCCCACGCATCTTATGTGCGATACGAGACAATATGATTGATGAGCGGGTTTCTTTCATGAAAAGAAGCACGCAAAAGAAATAAATGCCTGTGAACCTATGGGTGTAAAGGGTGCCGGATCAATTACCCAGCTCCTAGGGTCATACGACTCGGTCACTAACATTGCATGGATCCATTGTATCCATCGCCATTGAAGATGTGGATTGACTTCTATCCAGCCTGCTATCAACGCACCAAGGCCAGTAGAAGCAACTGCAGCGAGGGAGAAAAGAGCCATCGGCAAACCACGGCTAAGAAAAATCATGAGCGCTTGAAGTGTGGAACTTTGGACGAGAAAAAAGATTACTTATGTGGCTCCCATATATCAGCAATAGTTCCTCCTACTAGAGTCGCTCCTGTAGATCCAAATGCGCCCCCTAGGGCACGCGCTATCATGACCGTTTGAATATTTGGTGCCCTATTTATGTAGATCAGCAAAATATGACTGTCACGCGAACAAAGGACATTACAAGGCGATCATCACTTCAGTAAGCATGAACATGAAGGAAGAACCAATGTAAAGCGGCATTCTCCCGAATTCCTCGCTGAATGATGAGGTAAATAGAGGGACAATGCTGAATCCAAGCGCGTAAAGACTGAGAGCGACCGTAGCCTCAAATTCCGTGCAGTTTAGCTCCCGCATCATCGACTGATAGCCCATAGAAAAGGAATCGGCAGCTGAAGCTAAAAGGAAACGCAAGCCTGTTGTTGAAAAAGTAGGCTAAACAAAACTTTAGACGTACCGACTATGCAGGTGAAAGCACATGCAGTAATTGTGATGATCCATTTCTTAGAAAGCAAAAAATTGGCAGGATTGCGAGGATCATCTCTTTCGAAATCGACCTGAGTTGATCCAACTTCGTCAAAATGTTGATGCAAACGATAAAAAAACGCACATAAAACCATTCGGGGACATGGATCGTAGAGGAGGAACATACAGTGGTAAGCTGTGTGCCATGAGACGTTTCCTGCGACATCTACTGCTCGGGTGATGGAAATTTAGTTGTTAACGTATCTCTTACCTATTTTATGGCGGATAGCTCTTGCATTATAAGTGTCAGACGAGTTGGTGGCCGTCAGGTTAACCAGGGTGTGAAAGGCAAGGATGGCTGCAAGGAGGGTGATGCTTGTCCTTCACGTGCAACGAAATTTGGCGACTTCGAATGGCAATAATTCCCTCCTCCAAATGTACTTGTACCTACTATACACGCCACAGCAACCCCTATGTTGAACGAGACTGCAAGATGACCTGACTCTAGAATTGGCGCAAAGAAGTTTCGCTAGTGGTGAAGTGCAATAATCGCGCTTTCGTGAGCTTTTTAGTCGAGCGAGGAGGCCGCGATCGGGCAGGTGTTGAGAAGGTTAATCTGGGAGAAACTTTGAACCGGAAGACATGCAGTCGGGCATCCAGGCCATTGAGCGTTCGGTAAAAACGAGGGAGGAGTAAATATAGCCCTAGTTTACTCGCAATAAGCTACTGATGGAAATGGGCAAAGGGACACCCTTGTTAGCCCTTTCAAAGACGTGAAACCGTCGTTCAATATAAGATCGGAACAGTGGTTGAAAAGAAATCCAGCGCCATTTATGAAGTAAATACGTACCATGCGAATCATCACTTCATGCGTATGACCAAGTCTGACTACTTATGCTGGCTGGAGTCTTCTTCCCAAAGCCTACGCTATGATATTGATGTTTCATGTATTCGGAATATGATGCCCCAGTATCGCTGCATTTGGGAGGAGAAGTCGTGGCGGAAAGATAGCGATGAACCTCCGCCAATGTTGATTACTAAATCTTGAAGTGAGAAGCATTCTCAAAAGTCTGACGCGAAACAATATTTACCGGCCTCCATTGGATTTGTGGTAGTACCGACATCAACGAGCTTGAAAACAGAAGCCAAAAAAGTAACAGTGCTTCTTTGCCTTGTGTATCACGGCGATACCAGGCATTTATGGCCATGGAAAGGAGAGCAGTTGTTTGACTCCGCTCCCTGCATCGAACGATCGATTCAAGATGAACCTAAGTACTCAGCGTGTCAGTCGCGTTCCCATTGTAAAACCCTATTGCAGCCGCATCAGACCTACCAAGATCTCATGAACAATTCCTGTGCAAATCGCATGAGTGAGATCACGCTTTCAGAGTCACTGATCCACAAACCCAGACGCCTGAAGATCGTTCTTGGGCTTCCTTGCCATAGATTAGGAGATAATAAACCAGAACGAAAGGATGAGCGAACTTAAACAACCACCTGTCGCTTAGTAGTATGCTTAGCGGAAGGATGTGTGGTGTAGAACGGAGTCGAACCCGCACAAGCCCAGGCCACAGTAGGATTCTCAAATTATTCTGAAGCACCACAAATATGTTTAACTTCGATTTTCGTCTGCATCATGGGGGAGAAATGGAAAAAATCGGTTGCTTTCATTCTTCATTTAGAGAATCGTTTCGGAATACTAATTAGCCATCGATTATACCAAGGCCACTCGAGTACTACGCAGTTGGATACGTCAACCTCGTTTATAAGGATTAGCACGTCAAGGTGCCATTCTGATTGTTGATACATGTATCTGAGGGAAGCGGCGGTCAACGGATGATGAAAGAGAGCAAATAAACGAGAGTTACCGAGATTGATCACAGAAACGTCCGGATACGTCGCATTTCCGTCATAACACATGCAAACCATTTGGAGAGGCCCGATGCCATACTCGCACGCGGAACATGTAGTGCTGTAGTTCCCACTAGTAAATTCAGAACCAAATTAAGTGCCAGCATCGAAATTTGACGAGACTCTTACGTCTGTGAGCAGGTTAGAGTGCCATTGTAGCTGGCTACACAGTTGTTCAGATTAATTGATGCGGTGATATTTGCGCCACTATCTGTTTCGCACATCGCATTCAATGTGGTACCATCCAAGGTACTATTGGTGCATGCCGCGCCAAAGTCTTGTGCGAAAGTGAACGAGGACAAAGCGACGAAAGAAAGTCTGAGGATGATTAATGACATGGTGCGAGTTTAGCGGAAATCTGACGGAGCGAATTCCACAGGAGCTCGATGATAGGACAAACTGTACCTTAGACCACAACGGTGAAGCAAACCCGGGGTGACTATTCAGGACCATCTTCATCATGCATGCAGGTGTAATGCCGCCGAATAATGATACGAATAAAATTAGCGTTGTGTTGTCTATATCATGATAATCTGTGATCATGGACTTACTTTTCTTCGTCGCTGTCTTCCGAAATCTGGTCTGAGCATTCGAACTAATGCGACATTGCAAAACAGCCAGAGGTACCAGTGACTCGGAATCGACAATGCTTTGACATGAAAAACCAGGGAGATGCAACCTCTCAGTGCTATATCTCCGCTAAGTGCGGATAAGTCTCAGAGTCCATTGATGAAGGATAAGCCCAGGGCCTCCCAGTTCCCATGACCGATGCATCGAAGAGAAACCGTTCCTCCGAACACGACTGTTTGACAACGCGGTCGATCGGAAGGCTGAGAATGTACGGACAAGAACTTCGGTTTTTGCCCGTGCCAGGAAGACTTCGCTTTCCATGAATGCCACATTAAGGGTTACTAGTGAGCCCGAGGTGAAAGCGATAGTCACGTGATGCACTCCCAAAAGCGGCAGTCGCGTCTTGTGATCGCTACTACATAAGGCTGCTAAGTACTGGGGCCAACGTACGAGAACGTGTGAATTATCGCTATCAAAACAAAGCAAGTCATATAAGCGCAATTTGGCGTATTGTCACGGTCTTACTGTAACATTATGCGCCAATCGATAACACTCAGTAATATGTAAGTACATATTGAATGCTTGTTGCACGGTTGCACCTCAAAGTCGAACATCGATTCGACGTTCTGTAATGTTCTCCCTCTATGTGATATGTACTCTATATGTAAGTGGTGATCGATTGATCACTGATGTATGTTCTACAGTTGTATGTGCCGATGTGCCAACAAAAAACGAATCCCAAATGTAAGTATGTCTCTCGAGTGCTTAAATGTCACGAGTGTGCCAGTTATCTCCGCATAATGATGCGACAGGAAAAGAGTGAGGATTGCACCTTATTTTTTAGCAGGAAGACACTGCTGAGCTTCCGCCTCCAAGACCATCCGCGAGAATTTACTGCGAGCACGGATTTTTGATCCATATAAGAACAATATCTAGCAAGGCAATGATTAACTTCATAAGAGATAAGGTTACATGGACACCACATACATATGGAATTGGTATCATCACCGTTGCAATGATCGCAAATAACATGTTTGCCCATCGATAAGTCAGGCGGGAAAACATTTGCTGTGTAAAAAGTGGAAATGCAGTCGCTAGGAGATTGCCTAAAAGATAATTTAGGAGTGATCTCGATAGAAAACGGATGGGACCGACGGAACAGACTCTGCCCCGCTAATGCTGACGATGCGTAAGGCCCATAACTACGAGAAGTGAGCGAAAAAAGTGCTAGACCAGACATCATACTTACCAATCTGCCAAGTAAATGAAGGTGACCTGGTAGATCACATAGGCGGAAAACATGAAGGTCTGAATGTTTGTGTTATAAAAAATTAGAAGTGAAACCATGCGAAGAACTTACCGTTAAACCGATCAAAGGTGCTATCCATGGTATCTTGGGAGACGCCGTCCAGGCATATATATACATGCCAGTGGGAAGCAACAGAGCAGCAACGCATGCAAGGTATAACCGTGCTTCTTGGCCTTTACGGGCATGGTATTTCCTTCCAAAGTGTTAACTTTTTTCGCAGGACTAGACTTTCACAAACATACTGGTATAACGTTTCTTGATACATATTGGCTATGAACCCAAGTATACTTCCAATTCTATAAAAGTTGAGTAGCTCAATGCACTGTCGCAGACGTTATGAGTCGGAATATATGCGTACGTTAAGGCTGTGAATGCTGACCCTGTCTCGCCGACACCAAAACCATAGAGAGATTGCAGTTCTGGCGCAACCGATCTACACAAATGTCAGCCATAATCATTGATGGTCATGACAATGCACTCACTCTACCAAACAAAACAAGACTCCCCAGGTGAATCCTACCCAAAGCTGTCAAACAGAACGATAAGAAAAAGTCGTGTAAAATGAAGTTTTGACTCTGACACTAAAACTTTGAACGGTTGGTTCAGTAAGAAGAAGGCCTTCCATATGTTGTTAGCGATTGTCGCGCTCAAAAAATCTAAGAATATCCTTACGGAGGGGTCTCGTGCACGAGATATAAACCATCGTGGACAAACTTCGTTTTTCATCTTCTGCTCGAGCGCGATATCTCTCGTTACCGGTTTCCTTTCGTATTTTACGTGCCAATCGTGTTAATATTATGGTTGAGCGAGTTTCTTTCATGAAAACCAATACACAGAGGAAATATGCGCCTGTGAACCTGGAGAGACTTTAGTCAGTTAGATAATGATCACATGGAAACGAGGCTCACATTGCATGTATCCACTGTATCCATCGCCATCCAAGGTGAGGGTTTGCATCTACCCAGCCGGAGATTACAGGCCCAAGGCCAGTAGATGCCACTGCTGCCAAAGCAAAAATTGACATTGGGAGGCCTCGTCTAATATTATAAATAGTTATACGATGATCCTGCAAGAATAGTTAATAAGACGTACTGCTGAGGTCTCCATATGTCAGCAATGGTTCCTCCGACTAGTGTTGCTCCCGTAGACCCAAAGCCACCTCCGAGGGAGCGAGCTATGATGACAGTTTGGATATTATTGGCTCTGTGACAAGATGGATTTTCAGCGCGGTAAGTTATAATCCTTATGAGCCAAACATACAGTGCAATTGCGATCTCTGAAAGAGTGAATACAAGTGAGCAGACGATATATAGTCTGTGTCGGCCGAATTCCTCGCTGAAGGAGGAGGTGACCAACGGCACGACGCCAAACCCAAGTGTATATAAACTCAGCGCAACAGTAGCCTGGAATTCGGTGCAATTTAGATCTCGCATCATCGTGTCGTATCCCATCGTAAATGATGACGACGAAGCAGCTGATAGTACGGCGATACGTGAATGAAAGTTTCTGATGTCATTGCAACACTGTGACCTACCGACAATGCCTGTAAATGCACAAGCAGTGATTGTGATAGCCCATTTTCTCCAGAGAGAAAAATTGACTGGATCGCGGCTATCATCCTCTTCAAAATCAACCTGTGCAGTAACATAAATTCCCAAACATTAGAGGCAACAATCGAATCCTCACATAAAACGAGTCATCCTCGGCGATGGTCGAAACTGGTGATTGCTCCTCATCGCTTTTACTCTTTTTGCCTTCTCCTGTCATAGCGGCGTACACTTGAACGTCTTTTTGAAAAGTTTGGTTGGAACCATCTTGTGCATATTCATCTGTACAGGTAATTTTTATCGGTTCGCGGAAAGAAATATCGGCCATCGTTGTGGGTTGCTGTTACAGAAAGGGGGCCGCAGTCCACAGGTTTGGGGGGAAAGACAGGCAATGGAGATTCATGCAACCAAGAGTTTATACCCTTCGAAACTGTATAATGACACACCCAGAGACGTGATAAAGAGTCATCTGCCAGTTTGAACTTCGGAGATGTTTCCGATGGCGGCATCGTGTTCATCATTGACCCAAGGCAGAATTATAAATGGGTCATGATACTGATAAAGTGCCGCTGACTTAAGAAAAAATCCAAAAAAAGCAGAGAGTTGGCCAGTCTAGGCAAAACGTGAATCCAGCCCAACAGACTCAGGGGAGAAACTTAACCCGCAAAAGACGTGTTCATGTCTATCTATTGACGCGCACGACGTTCAGGGACTAGGCGCTTGATTTCCGTCATAGAAAACGCGAGATCGTGTATTTAGCGAATATATTATGTGGAAGTCTACCATGGCAGCATAGCTTGAGCATGGCAGACCCACAGCTGACGGGATGATCTGAAGATGTAGAATCAAAGTTGAATACCATCTTATCTCAGCACACATGTTTCAGGGATACAGGCTAGCAGTGCAGTGACGGCCACATATCTTGGCATGGGTCATAAATGAATGCATGATAAAGCCTGTACGATATGGTAGCCCTAAAATGATGGCCACCCGACCCACTGGGTAGCGGTCAACGGATTGCATGACACTCACCAGTCATTGAGCGCGGAAGCTTTACAGGAGCCGTTCTCGTTTGTAAATTATTTCGTAAATCCACGGTTTTCAGCTTCGATGATATCGCTCTTCAGACCGTCACATAATTATTCTGAGATTCAGGTTGAGGGATGCAATCGATGATATGTGATGATAGTGGGATAAAACTCGCGCCTGTGGCATGGCCGAAAACAGAGAAGAGCTTGCGGATTCAACAAAGACAAACAACGCCTCGGTGAGATCCGAAATTGAGTTTCTTCAACCGCAGGTAGTAATAGCCCTTCACACCAACTCTGAGCAATCCTCTGCACACTATCCCATGTTCAATGACGCTGGAAAAACTTCAAAGTGATAGGAAGGGAAAGAACACGGATCTCCATTCCGACATCAATTATCGGATGCAGACGCGTCCTCCAGCTTTCCAAGCTGGCCGAGGCGAAGCTTTTCACGATCATGGGCCTTCATTTGGTCCAGTCAAGCCAAAATCTTCTGCTAAGGCAGGCTTAGATAGTACTCTCAAGCCAAAGTCTACGCGCGGAAATGTCGCATCGAAGTTAAGCGTATTCAAACCCCTTGACTCGTCGGACAGCAGCTCGGATGAGCTACTGTTAACCGATAAAAGTTCTCAAATAGGCGACGCGTCTCCCCCGCGTACTACATCAAAGGGGAAAGGAAAAGAGAAATCAGGAAAAGGTGAAGAGACTGGGGTCGCCGTTGGGGGCACGTACTTGCCATTCCATCCAGACTTTAAACCCAAGATATACCCTAAGTTCAACAGGATCAAAAAAGTCTCCGAACCGCCTCCTCCGTCATCGTCAATTCCAGAACTACCGGAATCTGACTCTCAAGACTCTCTTCCACCAATAACCGACGGGTTATCCCTATCTCCAGCGAAAATTCAATCGACATCGCTACGCCGTGAAGACTCTTCTGTCGAGAATAGCGTATCTAATCATCTGCAAGGTCGTTCTCCTCCAAGAAAACTGAGAAAAGAGGCTACTCTTCCTCTCCCTCAATGCAAGAATGTTCCTCCCGCTCCCAAAGATCCTGTCAGGACGGTTCGAGCGACGCGTTCCGTGAGCAACGCGAGTCAAGGCATCGATGGATCATCTACTGCCGAACCTTTGCCAGAACCTCCACGTCCACGCCCTCGTCCCAAACCTCGACCTGTCAAACCCCACAATGACATAGCCATTCACTACGGCAGCCCTGAATCCACACCGCGCCCTCCACGACAAGCAATGCCTACCTTGTCATCCCTTCTTGATGCCTCCACAGATATGATGCCCGGGACAAGCAGCACGCGGAAAACGGAAAAAGACAAACTTGTTACCTCTCACCCTACCTTCCGAGAGTTTCCAATGACGCCACCAGCAAAACAAAATCGCGCATCAAGAGTCAGTAGGAAAACGGATAAAGATAAACTCATTTCCGTACAACCTACCATTCGGGAGTTTCCAATGACACCGCCAGCCAAAGACAAACATGCGCCAAGAGTCGACAAGAAAACGGACAAAGATAAACTTATTTCCTCCCAACCTACCATCCGGGAGTTTCCAATGACACCGCCAGCCAAAGACAATCACGCGCCAGGAATCGACAAGAAAACGGACAAAGATAAACTCATTTCCTCTCAGCCTACCATCCGGGAATTTCCAATGACACCGCCTGTAAAAGATAATCATGGGTCGAGAGTCGACAGGAAAAGAAGTTCACCTGAAGATGACCTCTCGACAACATCTCTCGCAGGACCTGGTACTTGCAAGCGATTAGCTCGGGTGGGAAGCTCCTTCCCAACACTTTCCCCCATTTCTACTCCATCCCACGCCAGATATTCCGGCAAAGGTAAGGGAAAGGAGAATGACATCGCATTTTCCGAACGTGCCGAAGATAGGGACGCAGCTGCAATCAGACCCAGGTCATTCCCATTGAGTTCCCAGCCGCTTTCCAGCCCTTCACAGACGAGAGGCTCTCGTTCAGCGAAGCGGGCGTCAGATGACAGTGACGATGGTCAGGAGCACCTGGCGAAGAGAAGGAAAGAAGATGCGCTTGGGTACATCTTCACAGGCTGCCCTTGCGTTGCTTCGCTGACCTTTGCCTATGTGTATAGGGCGTCCGCATGTTTGGACACCTTCGGTATCGGTTATAACGAGGATTCCCGTATGATCCTCATATTTTCAATCTATACTTTTACTAACGCCGACCTCTTCTCGTCTTAGTTGAACTGGACCCTGTAGCAGATCCTTCAAGACTTTGTCCATATTGCGACGAGCTCCTCCCTCTACATTCAACGCCTCTGCTCAGTAGCCTTTTGGCAGCTGCTCGTCGGAAATCCTATCCCGATCCCCGGCCTAGAAACCCCCGTGGACTCAAAGCTCCATTACCTGCATATATTTCAGCATGTCAACGTCATAGATTCGAAACGCATCATCTGCCCACAGCACTGGAAAAAGGATGGCCGACAGAAATAGAGTTTCAGCTGGTGCCGAAGAGGATTGAGGGAATGAAGAAAACCTTGGAAGCCATTATTTTGAATTGCGATGGAGGTGAAGACGGAGATGATGATGACCTTTATGAGCGCCCAAACGCTGGTACGGGACCGAGAGAAAGGAGCATCTTCTGGCAGGAAGTGCAGAAAGAAGTGCGAAAACAAGGCAGTCGTGCTGCCCTCGGTGTTAAAGGTCAGTTTGCGAATTTTGAAAAGGCCCAGCCAGGATAGTATGTCAGGTATCTATTACATGGTCTACTCGCAACTGATTTTTCGTGCGCTTCCATAGCTATGGAGAGCTTGGTTCTGTCATCATTCATCAGGCACTCTACAGCCTCTTTCCACCCTCTTCGTTTGATGCTTCACTCATCACCCCACTCACTCCTGCCGAATTTATTCAACGGATCCTCGTCCCGGAAGCCGCCCTCGAGCTCATCATGCAAGATCTCCGAATTGATCGAGACGATGCCATGATCACGCTTCGTGACAGTGCGCAGTATGGCGTGGCTATGTTCCCCGATGCAGGAACAAGCGATAGCAAGACTGGCGCGGTTGAGGATGATGATGAGCACATTGGAGTTGCTGACCAGATCGTGATGGAGCGCGCCAGAGTGAGAAGAATCGAGCTCGAGGAAGAGGAAAGAATCGAGGAGAAGATGATCAGAGAAGAGGAGCTCAGGCGCAAAACCCAGAAGCAGGAAGAGAAAAAAGCCCAGTCCAGGAATCAACGAAAAGAGAGAGCGAGGAAAAGATACGAAAGAGCACAAGCCAGCGAGACCGAAAGGTCTGAAACAAGCGCCTGTGAACGGTCAACCTCCAGACAACATCACCTCGCTTCCCGACATGAGACCAACACGGAGCCCGATTCCGACGCCATGTCCATAGCAAGTACTAGGTCCAAACGGTCTACTGCGGTCAGAAAAAGAAAAACAAAGAAACCCAACGTCAACGTAGCTTCATCAACTTCCGATATGGATATCGCTATCAGTTCTGACGTCGATATAGATTTGGAGATTGTTAGTGATCTAGATGATCGCGGTCATACATCTGGTGGAATCTCTGGGACTGCAGAGATTGATATTGGATTTCCCTCAGAAACTGAAATAGTAGAAATCCTCAGCCAATCAGACCCTGATGCGGGCCCCTCAGCTGCGGCGATCGACTCGGACTCGGATCCGGAGATGCGATTATTATATCCTCCTCGGCACTCACGAAGTGATGGACATTTGGACCCCCAAGCTACCCCGCGACCGCGACCTTTCCCGCTCGATATATCTACATCAAGTCGTCATCCTACAAGCACTGATTCTAAAGGACAAGAGGCCTCAACTTCGCGACACCCTCTTTTGGCCGCTAAGAGTAGAAGGAAGGCTACCGCCATGTGAATGTCATAATTGTTTTGCCGAACTAACTTTCACTAATACAAGCTTCTGTAGAGTTAAAACCGACGGTTGGATGTCCAACATGAGGGAGCATGTATCCGACGATTCCGACTCACCCTCGGAAACACGCCGGAGTTCACGTCAGAGCAAGAAGAGCGAACATTCGTGGCTCTTAAGCCAGTCATCCTCTGGATCCTCAATACAATAGCAGCACGCTGCAACCAATGCTCGCATGCCGTATTTGCATCAGCTTATAATGTCTCGACAACACCATGGATGTTTATCTTACACACTGACTTGCCCTTTAAGTTTAACTAACCGCTTATGTCCATAAATGCTATAACGCACGTATATTTCAATATACCTTCACTTTATTGAATTTCTCACTATCCTCGGTTTCAGTTCCATCGAGGTCGTAGTGTATTATTCATACGTAGTCATCCGCTTAAAACCTGCAGAATTCCTTAGCTAGATTCTTGTCCACTTCAACATTTACATTCATTGGTACGCTTATTGCTTGTGTGTCGGATATCATTGTGCACTTGATACAGAATAATTTCTACACACACACCTCACCACCTCAAGGTCAAGGTCTCATGTGATCATGATCAGACCTACCCGATCACAATACTGCTTCAAAGACAGGTCTCCTGTAACAGCCTTATGAGAAGGTATGACTATCTTCCTTCGAAACTTTGATCAGCCTACGAAAGTCTGGAGACTAAACGCCACGTGGTGTACAACGGGGATATAGAATATAAAAGAGAATATAAAAGAGCGTGAGGTAGTTGGGAATCTACAAGGACAGCTACTTACAATACCGATACCCTTTGGCATCATACAACGGTAATCGGACTTTGACTACCCAAATAGAATCTATCATTATCTACGCAACTTGTCTGTGTAACGATGTGGCGGTCTAAAATGTAAAGGGATGAGGTTATGATAAGAAAACATGCTGCAATGTCTTGGTAAAATATAAAAATTATGGGCGGGCTGAAATAGATCAGGTCAGTAAACGGCACTGATGATTGGTTTTTAAACTAACCGAGTTGCTCTTTTCTATAGAACCAGAAGTATCCGATAACAATAACAATCTGGCAGATGAGCGCAATCCAAAATGGTGCTGAAGCCATCGGGCTCCCTAGAGTATGGCGTGCGTGTGAGCTGAATGGCCCTCGGAGGGCGACAACAGTATTTACCTTTCAAGCCACTAGAAAAGTCCCATGTTCCAATTTCAGGGAACACGCTTTGAGGACCGATGCGATTGGGTGCAGTGGCTCGAGCAAGCATGACACAAACTGACCCAATGACCTGGGCGAATGCAAGGGTAGCACAAACGTGAAACCTTGACAGGGTCTATCGGGGCAATACGCATGAATATTTCACAGGTGTTTGACAGAAGTGTCGGGAACGCACCTGAATAAGGATCATTCCGAGACCGACGCCTTGAATCGCATCTAGCACTCCCAGCCATAGCCACAACGAAAGCCCGAGGTAAGGACCAGCTGAGCCAGCCCAAGGAATATATAGTGCGAGAGAGGAAGTACCCCACAGTGTCTGAAGAATGGGTGTTAGAGGAGCCTCGTGCATTCAAGAAATGATACGAACCTGACACCATCTCGGAGCCCCAAGACCCAGAGCAAAGACTGACAGTAACCAAGTATGCGTCTTACTGAAATGGGTCAAGATAAAGAGCATGACCGCCCAAATGCAAACGAAGAATAAGGTAACGAGAAGGAGGATCTGATAAGTAGGTATAGGGACACTCCAAAGGAAACTCCAATTTCGACCATAGGGCTACAAAAAGTTAAGTTAGGATGGCAGAGTGAAAGCATCAGTACCAACTCACTCCACTGAGCCAGTAATCACGAAGGATCTCTGATGCCAAAAACCAGAGTACGAGTTTTCGTCGAAGTAAAGTCCTGAGGAAGTTCGGCACTTCGGGAGGAGTTTGGTGGTAATAATCTGGCAAAAAATCAATAAAAAGTCTATACGTGAGACGATAAGTTCCCTTGCCTGGTAGCCCATATAACATCAGATGCGCGAAACCGAAGGACATGATGGCAAGAGGCCAAAGAATGAAGACAATCCACCATGGCGATTTGTGGGTGGGTGAAACACCATTTAATGTACTCCCCCAATACCACAGGGCAGCAACCCAAACTTGCTGCGATCCTTGAACAATGCAAGCCCTCAGTGTCCATACTTTCGTTGCAGCACTCTGAAAGTTGGTTAATAAACAAGAATTTCAATGTTTCGATGTATTCTCACAGCTTCTTCTCCGAAGTTCAAACCAAAGAATACGAATGCGGCAGCCGATGCTATAGCGTATGACCAAGTCGCGATATCGGAGATGATGGTAGACCCCGATAGTAACTTGGGGGAAACGTTTGATAGACCCATCAAGAAAAAGCCAAGGCCATAAAATAGCCACGGGGCGGCGAGGGCATAAACGGAAGGCTTCAAGCGGAACGTTGTGTACCACACGCAAGAAGAAATTAGAAATACAGCGCCGAGAACATAGAGCTGAAGGTTATTTTCGTAATTTTGACCAGTCAGCAAGGTCATTTGATAACTGTTAGCAGCGAGCATCTAAGGATAGTTCGGTTAGACCAATAAATCGAAAATCAGGCAACATACTTGTCCCAGGGCAATGATGATGGTATACAATGGCCATCCACCGATTTTCCTAGCCATGAAGATCTGCACTCTGTTCATCACAACTATCTCGCCGTTTAATGGCGAAGCGTCAGTGTCACCGTGGCTAAATGCATAGGAGCTTAGCGATCCAGGCGCTATTAAACAGAAAAGATCATTTCGTCTGCAAAGCCCTACTTACAATAATCAATCTACTCACAAATCGGAGGGGATTGATCATCGATGATTTCCGACATGCTCCTCGCAGGTACTCTTTGAAGCGATATGTAGCTGGCAGCACTAAAAAGCCGGTCTCGCCTGAGTCTATCAAAAAAGGCTTCTTCCGACTTGACAAGATATCTCTCAATAGATAGTTCTCCTTTCGAATTTTCAGCATTTAATGTTTGGAGCTTCCGCATGAACTCTTGTGTGATAACTCCATCAAAATCTGAGAACTATATATATATATTGAACGAAGAGGTATTGCCAGAGAGCAGAACATGAGCTTACTAATGTATTTGCTTTGTTCAAAGGAGATTTAGGCTTATCCTCGACTATACTGGAGATTGATTCCACAGACGGAATTCGTAACTCAAGGCCAAGTGGTCGAGTCGGGGGAACATCCAGGAATGGGTCAGGCGCATGACGCTGATCTCGAGCAACAGTAAGATTGGCCCTCTCCGGGAAATCACCCAACCCCTCCCTTGGCGCGGTAACAAGATTGCCTCTGGTGTTTCTGGAGGAATAATCTTCGTCTGATGCTTCTGACCCAAACGACAAGTCACAGTTCGGATTGAGACGAGGGGCAACAAGGAATTTTTCGTCATCTGGGGTCGAAGGCTGACTTGGACTCGAATGGCCTGTGAAACCAGGTGTTCTAGGCGAGACAGGAGGTGAGGATGCAACACTGTGTTCGTCCCAATCCGGTGGTAACGGAGCGCTTTGCTGTACGGGATCCCAGTCAGTTGTTTCAAGGAGTGGATAAACATTACTGCTGCCGCAATCCGCTTCGCGCCATGCATTAGACCCAGCGTGATCGCGACTGGCTTGAACACTTCGCCTATGCATATCTTCCAGCCGCTGACGCCATGCAACAACCGGGAAGCGTTGTATAGCCGAACGAGAGCGAAGGACTGCCCGTTCTTTCTCAGTAGATTTCAAAGCCAGTTTAATTGCTTTGGATAGCTGGGACAGCATATGTTCGATAGAAGTCGACTCCACAGGGAACCACTAAGGGCGCAGGAGTTTAATCTCTAAGTGTATGATATTCGAAAAATTACACATACCCATCCTGGCATCAAACCGAGTCCACCAAGACGACTACCGATACCAAGGGCGCCTTTTCTTCCGAATTCCACTGCAACTAGACCAAAAGGTTCGTCGCGGGACGGTATCAAAGCAAAGTCTGCACCACTGAAGAGGTATGGGGGTAAGGTGATGAATTCCGGTTTCAAGTATACGCGGTCAGGATACATCTCCACGAGCCGGCTAAGTTTCTCTGCAGCAAATCGACCGTAAAGATCGATTACTGGGCCAATTGCGATAAGTTGTATCGTGGGATGTTTGCCGAGCCTGTAGAAGTTAACTTTAAGTCAGCATGAGATTCGATAAACGATGAATCTACAAACAGTGATGGCATCACATCAGCAATGAGGTCTACTCCTTTCTGTTTAGACCATCGACCAACGAATACAAAAAGATCAGCATGTGGATCTTGCTTTATACCAGCCCACTCCTGGGCCTGACGTTTGAACTCCGGACGTCCTGCTTCGGATACTTCGTCAATCTGGATATCACGAACTGCCGTCGGATTTTCGTCGAGAACGGCAATGTCGGTAGGGTCAGGATTGGGCAAAGAATCGATGTGTTCAAGAGTCCAAAGCGCGGGATATCGGGCCCAGCTACGTTTTCCGTACTTGTCAGAGACTCCAGCAACCCCAACGCTCTTTTGATGGGCGCTGATAAATGAAGCGGCAGCATGTAGTAGATTAAATGTATTGCCAAATTGCACGTATTTGGTGCAGTGCTCCTTGCTGATGTTAAATACAGAACAAACTTCCTTCATTTCTTCCTTGGTGCGTAGGGGCCACAGACCTTGAAATTCTGCATTATGGAGAGAGAGACAAGCCGGTATGACTTTCGGTAGGAGATATATGGGAGCGAGGGCGCCGTGGTAGTCGTTGATGTGATATATGTCGATAACCGGGAATCTGCGGATAGT
This sequence comes from Hygrophoropsis aurantiaca, assembly GCA_021014935.1. Lineage (NCBI taxonomy): Eukaryota > Fungi > Basidiomycota > Agaricomycetes > Boletales > Hygrophoropsidaceae > Hygrophoropsis > Hygrophoropsis aurantiaca. The sequence continues at coordinate 21,712 of MU267811.1, forward strand.
AGCTGCAATTGCTTGGTTCCAAGTCGAATAGAAGATGGCAGAACGGAGATCATCCATGCGAGCGGGATATGGGTTGGTTTTAGTCTGTGCACGGAAAACAGGGCTGTCCAATATGACATATGTTATGTTGTCCAAAACGTGAATTTCGACATCGACGAGATAGGGTTTGCCGAAGATGATCACCTGAATGGGTTTTGCGGGTTCTCCAGCGGGATATCGGATATCCTTTACTTTAGGCACCACCCAGATCAAATCCACGTCTGTCATGGCTTTGCCCATGAGAGAAGACATAACACCTAATCCCCCAATTTTGACATTCAGTTTCCAGTCGATAATTTCGTATTCGAGCGTTGCAATAAGAACCTTGCGACGCTTGTTTTTATCTTCCGGCCATCCGATAATATCAGGGTTGTGCTTGTGTCCAAACATTTTCTCGGCCATGGGTAGGCTTTTTAAGTTGATGTCGGTGACAGACTTGCTACTGAGGCTTTCGAAAATAGGGAAATACTTGCGGGCTCCCGTAGATGCCTTGACGCCATACTGATTGTGCTTGATTCCATAAAATGACCACATGAACACAGCAGTAGCTAGGGCACCTGTGACGCACGGAATCGTCAATAGCAGAGCGTACATTGTAGCACCAACTGATGCCTGCCCTCGGGGTTGGAGCGTCCATGCCAGAGTAGCATCGTCGACGACCAAATTCCACGCCAACGCTGGATACGGTGGTGCAGACAAGTTGAGGAAATTAGGGGCGATCGAATTAGGTGGGAGACGGTCCATAATGCCATCATCGTCAGCGTCGCCATAGTAGTAGTCATCGTAACCAAAGACATTGAGTTGTATATATGTTGGCCAAGAAGCCATGATTTCCAACTCCCAGGTGCCATCGCCCGAGAGTGTCATTTGAGAAGGAGTACCTTGGTCATAACCCCAACTGTTGAAGGGTCCACGGGCTAAAAATTGTGGAACGCGGCGTTGAGTCTCATAGTTCAAATCAGCGTGGACAACGACACTCGAGGATGCGGCAACTTGGCTCCAATCTGTTGCACGGACGTGAGATAATTAAATAATGGTATCAGAATATTCTTACATTGCACCATGATGTGCTGGCCTTGCCAAAAGATGTCCGTATTATTGACAACGTTTGAAGACACCACTGTAACATTCTCCCAATTCGTCCAATTCGTCCAGGTTTTTCCGTAATTGCCGGAGTATCGAAGCATGTCGGCTCCATATGCCTTATGAGTAAAGGTGTACTGGCCATCTGAGTATTTGAATGCAGAATTGTCGTAGTCGGATTCGGGGAACACCATTACGTTGTCTGCCGCACCTTTTCTCAGAAGGAGGTGGTCTACTGACTGCGAGACTGGACATAAGCTAAATCAATATAATAATAATAAAGTCTTACACCGGTCGATGACGTGCCATCTGCTGTAGTTGGATTGTCCACGATTATTTCAAGGATGCCATCTGGTACATTCGTGAGCGTGGCGGACCAAGACATAATCGAAGGGGGTGTCACTGAAATTGGCGAGATATCTGGGTTGTTAACGATCGCACATGTAACTGTAGACGCATCCAGTGCCGGCTGGCCACCAACTCCTGATGACGCCATGTTGAACGTCAAGCTTGACGTTACGCTGGTGCATGACATGTTTGCGTTAAATTCCAATATCAAATCAATATTTGTGGCGTTTGGATCTCCAGCCGTGGCAGCGATGCGTGCGTCGTGGCCGGGAAGGAACTTGGTGAGAATCGGGGGAGGAGGAACCCATTCGTCTACGGGAACAAGCGCCTTCACGCCGTATAAGTCCATGGTAACTGTAGGCAGACAGCCGTACCACGCCGCAGTGCCGTTGATATAGTAAGATGACTCAGAATCCGCCAATGTATAAGTCTCATATGGCGCCAAAAGATTTCTTACGGTGATACCGGACATATAAGGCGAGGCAATCCAGAGAGGACCTTTGCAGTCGTACGTCCATGTCTGAGATGTGTTGAGATTGGAGTAGAGCAGCCAAACTTGGTCGGTATGCTGGCCGGCCAGTGTTTGCACGTTGGGAATCCCCGCTCGTGAAACTGACCAAAGTCCCATCTCGGTAGTTGTGCCATTGGAATTTGTGCGCTCGACAAAGGATGTCCAGTTACCGCGTTGTACGAGGTCGAAACCATCTTGAAGCGCAGCATATGTTCTACGGAGATGCAAGAAGTGAGTAAGCAGCCGTCGGGTGTCTGTGGTAGGATCAAAGTGATCCAGTGAATTCCAGTCATCGTGGCAGCCTAGAAGTGCCGATCCAAGAGGTAGATTGCGGTATTGATCTGAACCGAGTTTGTAGCAGCCGTGACGCTGCCAAGCCTTGTTGCTCGTCATAGCTTGGCGTCTACAATATTGAGTCAAGCATGGTTGATCGATGTCGACGAAGTCACTGACCCGAATAGATAGTTTGACGCTGTAGAATCATACAAGTAGAAGTTCTGCTCTTCACCATAATTCCACTGACCATGGTAATTCAGTTGGTGTTGAGAGGTTATTTGCGCGACCACGCACCAGAGGGACACCAGGCATAACCAAATTCGTGATAAAAAGCCCCAGAGCGCTCTTAAGCGTTCCGTTCTGTAAGCTAGGCCATCGAAAAACATCGAAATTACTAGTTCCAAACAAATGTTTGGGATCCAAGGCGCCAGTATTGGGATTCAAAGAATCGTAATCGACGAACATGTCATTCCATGCTTTGACAAAGTTGACATTAAGGGCGTAGGTTGCTTGTGTATCAACTCCGAGAAAACGGGTGAGAGAACGATAGAGCGAATATTGAAAGGCCACGGCATCTAGGGCATTTTCTGTCTGTGCGCGCAAGAAAAATGCGTTCTGAGATTCAGTTAAATTTGCTGCGTAAAGGAAACTGGGCGGTTTCTGTATTGGAGTTCGACCACGCCCACTGTTAATTGAATATTAGCAGCCAACAAAACTTTCGTGCCTAACCACTTACACGTAGAGGGATCCAAAAATATCCTCGCTAACGACTTCCCCTGTTATGTAGAAGTTCTTTTTCCCCAATTTAGTCGCACATTCCCGGGTTGCAGTTGACCAGTTGGTTATGCCTTGGAGAGTAAGCTGAGTGGCCTTGTCGACACGGATGGCATCGATATCGAGTGCTGTAATGGTCATACATGCGAATACTTGCAGCTTTGACATTACTGAGGGTTTCCATTCCCTCAGTCGATCTTGCACCGAAGCAAATTTGCCCAATTGACGCTGCCAGTCAGGATGCACGCCGAAAGCTTCCATATCGCCGTACTGGTCAAAATCCGACTCCAAACAGCCGTGAGCCGTCACCGATTGGATGGTCCCATTCTCCTGCCAAAATGTCGGAAGTTGGCAAGAATTGTTTCGCTCATTGATAATCTGCCATGCCAATTTCAAGACTTAATTTCCCAGGATGTTATGCAGAAAAATGGCTTACGGCGAAATCGGCATACTGATTAAAACCCCATGGAAGGTAGCTGGGATTCTTATAGATGGCGGAGTATTCGTTGATATCAAAAGGTGCACTGTCGTTCAGATGTCTGTACAAATGGAGCTGTTGAATAAACGATTGGCTCGTGGAGGCACTTCTGTCACTTACCCTTCAAAACCGAGAAGATCCGACATTGTGCCGACAGTGAAATCGACCATGATATACATTCCGCGAGCATGGAGGGTATCGATAAAGCTTTTCCAGTCAGTGATTGTGCCCCAGTGAGGATCAAGCACGGTAAAATCGAGGGGCGAGTAACCTATGAAAAGAAAATTGAGATACAGCATAGCTTTGAAAATGAAAGGGCATACTGTCGGCTTGCCATATCATGTTCAAAAATATCGTTCCAGAGAGGTATATCCCCTTCACACCCATTCCTTGGATGTAATCTAATTTGGAAGCCAAACCTTTGAGGTCGCCCCCGAAGCGAAGCTGAGTCTCTCTCCAATCCCATTCATATTCTGAACCAAAGTACTGGTTGTTCGTGGGGTCACCATCCGCAAACTTGTCTAGAAGAACCGTGTAGAATGGGATGGCGCGCCAATTGTCTGGCGAAGGAGTGTAGCTCGTGTTGCCTCTAGTAGCATGGTACTCCAGTGGTGACTGGGCATTCTGATTGACGTTAAGATTGTAATCTGTGAGGTCAGGACGATAAGGAGAGGCGTGGGTTAACGGCGCAATGCATAGAATCGAAACAAGCGCGGAATAAAATCGCATTATCACGTAGAGCACCTCGAACGAAATGAAACCGTACGGATGACGCCTGTAGAGTATGAAGAGACGTCTAGACAAAACGGGAAACGACTGTGCAAGGAAGTGAGTAGGACTAAAAGTCCTTGAGATGCCTTGGCGGTGGAAAGGAAAGGACGATAAGCGCACTAAGGAGAAAGTAAAATCAAGATTTCATAAGACCAACATCTGCACAGTGGGCTAAGCGAGAGCTCAAACTTGAGGTCGTTACACCACCAATGGCCCACTGTGATTGGCTGAGGAGCTCTCAAGCGAGCTTGGTTTGAAGCTAACCCAAAAACGGCGCCAGAAAAGCTGCTTTAAAGCTGGGTTCATTTGTAGATGACTTGTAAACTTCAATGTTCTCAAGCGAGAGCTCGGGTTGAGACTTTTTACTCCCGGGATGCGTCCAAAAAAGGCTAGTCAGATGCCAAAAGAGGACATGGAGCGGGACCGACTTGTGGCGTTCACTTGTCAGGGTTGCTACACCTCCCACTTTCTTCTTCACTATATATGCAATGATCATCTTTGCGGCTGATATGTGACTATCTCTTTGAAGTTCGAATCGCTTTGTGTCCAATCCGCCACGATATCTCATGAACACCTCCTGACCCACAGGCGACGCTTCAGTAGAACAAATTTAAATGGAATAAGTGACAACGCACATGTTGACGTTATGTTTCATAACCACCGGGCCTGACTGTCACTGTCTTTTTCTTCTAGCCTATTTGCACAAATAAATGAAGTTACTCGGTACCGGCACGACCATGCGCAAACACACTGACAAGAATCCGAATGATGCAGTGAACTTCCTTGTGACCGCCCCGGTTCTACGTTCAATAATGATCTGGATTCAAAAAACCGAAGGAACCAGGATCGTCGCCAAGTACAATGTACCTTCGAGTTGAAGAAGGAAAACATGTTCATACATTTTCAAACTCAGTACATAACTCAGTCGTATCAGTGGCTGAGTGCAATACGGTACAGTAAGTATGACACAAGTATGACAGAACGACTAACGCAGCCTCAACTTATACAGTACCTTGGACGTGGTATTCTATCGTCATGCTGCACCTTCCAGAAGAACTTATGCTCAGTATCGCGACATACCTTGACCTATCGGCCATCTTCTCACTGCGAAAGGTAGATGCTGATTATCATCGACCATCATGGACAATCCTTGAAGGTATGTGCTGATGAAGAGGGCTCGTATTAGACATGTAAGATACTGTCCCACATAACGTACGAGAGGACTCTGTGGATCGGTTTGCTGCGTCACACGCAATCACGACTGCCATTTCCCCACATCTCACCGGATCTGAACAATATTAGTAGCAAAGAACTGGAACACATTCTCGTATATGTGGCGAGAATCGAAGGATCTTGGCTTTGTCCCAAAGGCTCCGCGATAGTTGTGAAGAAAGCCGAGGACCCCAGAGAAGGCACCGATACAGTCGTGCTTTCTCTTGAATTTATCCTCGACAGATATCTTTTACTCGTGAAGGGGAACGGTCTGATCCTCCTGTGGGATCTGTTCGATGACCTTACAGAACCTTCACTGTCACTCTATGCCACTCATCGGCTCGATCAACTGAGATGGATATCGTGTGTCTCTTCTGTCGATGCAAGTGAAACTACGCTCTACCTAGCGCTCACTAACGAACAAGTGTGAGTCTATTCCATATGTCATGGCGCCAATGTTGTTGACTTTTTACATCTCCAGTCACGTCGCATATATCCTGCATATTCCCCTCCATCAGCCGAAGCCTCCAGAAGGGGCATTCATTCGAGCCTCGTTCACATTAGTTACTCAGCTTCATCTGTCCTCGCCAAAGATCGTTGGAGCCATCGACCCAGAATCAAATTCTGTTCTACTCACGCAGTCAACAGTCGTCGATGTGATGGACTGGACCAACAGTAGATGCGTTAGCATATCGATGCAGTTCGACGACATTGATGAAATGGTTGGTTCAGCTGTACCTTTGCTGATTGATCTGGCTAACTCCTACTGTTTTAGTGGAACAGGACGGCAGCCCTTCGACTTTGCGGGCCTTATATCATCTGTTTCAGACTACGTTCAATTGAACTCTACCCCTTTCCAGACGGGAATCAGCGGATAGGAGCCTTGCCCATCCTTGTTCATCGCTTCGACAATTTAACCTTTCGCGATCTCTCAGTATCTGCTGTTCAGCCTGTGCGTAAATGTCAAGCCTCATCCACCACATTCACGTTATCTGTTCTTGCATGCGACTTATTCGCTGGATTGTTCCATTACGCGATAACTGTCACTATTGCTCCGGTTCCCGCGGTATCCGTCTCTCTGATCGGCAGGTATCCTATGTCAGTGACCATCCGAAATCCGGATCTTCACATATTGTCGCTGACCGAAGCGCTTGAAAGTGTTGATAATCTCATCCCTTATTGCGCTCTCGGCCCCCTTGGACAACGCGGTATCTGGATCGAAAGGAACAGGAACACAACACGTCGCAAGATTGTTGCGTTTAGCACCCCTCGCGATGCGGTCATGTCGACGAATAACAACGACAGTGACCCCGGTGAGAATCCATTGCAGATTAGCGATGCATCGGGGAAACCGCCATCTTTCAACAAACGATCAGTTATGTCAGTTGATTCATATGATTTACGGGGTGAGCTTTTGATTTTGCGCGGAAAGCACGGGGTTGATAAGCTCGCACCTCCTAGAGGACATCATGACATGTGCCCTATCTGAATCTAGAGGGATAATTGCCTTCAGTACTCGTTCTGGAGCGATAAAGATTATTTGAAACCTTTTGGGTTTGACTAGCGCATTTCCAAATTGACAGTCTCTGGTTCTTTTTCTGCGTTGCGAGATGCTTGTGGAATTCCTTTGTGTTTGAAAGCCCTAGTCATATGTAGTCGGAGGTCATAAGGCAATGAACCTGATTAGTCAGCAGCCTTAGGATTTAACAAAACCAAACAACGCCTCCACCTTGTCAATGTTCAATGAGTCGATCATTGACTCAACAATGATTTATACGCCTGCGGTTGTTTCGAGGCGTGTTTTACCTCAAAAAATACTCCCGTTCACTCGAAAATATAGCGCTCAACACGTCAACGGAGGAGATACCCGCCGAGACCTTCGAGAACTTCTCCGAGAAACAGCTCAATCCGTAGCAGTGGTCACGTCCCTCATGCCATCTTCCGCTTCTGAACCGAAAAGCAGACAAAATAGCGAGCAATCAGACAACGGATCCAAAAACACCGCCTTTCACGGTGCGACGCTTTCGTCATTTACATCCATCGCGCTAGACCCCCATCCCCTCGTCGCGTTCTCGTTACGCGTACCCTCCCGAATGGCTGCTGCTCTCAATGCGTACGCGCAGTCCATGGCGAGCTCGAACTCGCTGTTGTCATCGCATATGGTGATCAACATATTATCCGCGTCTCAGCCTCATGTTGCACACATATTCTCCCGGCCTGACCTGCATCCTCGGCCGTTCGAGGACGCAGCTACGGGCGTTAAATGGATACCATCCATAGACGGCCTTCCTATCATCGACGGCGCACTGGGTGCACTCTCTTGCAGCGTCATCGGACGCTCAATACCGTTGGACAGTGCATTCGCTTGTCCGCAAAGCGTCAAGGGGGACGATGAAGTCGAAGGGAGTGGATTAGGCTCGGAGTTGTTCATTGCACGCGTGTTGCGCGTGGAGAAAGCCCCGGAGTTGACGGGTATCGAAGAGGAGGATGACATGCGGACGCTGCCATTACTCTATCATCGTCGCCGGTATGGGACTATTCAGGATTTATCCCGCCAGTAGAACCAACCGAAAATCCGGGAGAAATCCATCTCGGAGTCTCTCGGAGTCTCCAAATTGTCTCCAATTCGAGTCTAGAGTCTCCCCAAGTGCATTGGAGCTGGGGTAGCATCAAGGAAATACACAATATATCGATACATAATATCATATCATTATAGAACTGGTACAACATTGTGTCTATTTGTATCAGACAAGCATATCAAGATACAGTCCATGCAACATCAAGATCAAAATTTCATAGCAGAGAACAAGGAACCTAGATCTACCCAGCGTCGTCCGCACTGGTCGACATATTTGCCAACGGTAGCTGACATGGTTTTCAGGAATATGACATTTGACAGTACCAACGCGTTAACCTCGTCTGCGAATGCAACGTTAAACCGTATTGGATGACGTCCACAAAGGAACTCACCATATTTTGCGCTTCCTTGAACAGCTTTCTTCGCTTTTTCCACGTCAAACAGCATGTCAAAGTATCTCAGCTGGTTGTACAGCTCCACGTCGTTATACTCAAAATGTGCGCTCCCGCGACATCCTTGGCGTATGCACCGCCGGCCATACACACTCATCGAACGCGTCCGATGCTCGCAGGTGGTGTCGTCGCATACGATCCACCCCTCGTAATACCGCGCTATGAACCCGCGGATTTGGACTTCAAGCTGCGTTTGGAGACTGGCGATACCAAGAGCCATGTTGCACGCGGGACAAGTCGGCCCAGACGCAAGCAAGATGGATGACTCCCTTTCCCAGATGGGCGAAAACGCCATTTCGCCTTGACAGCCCCGGCAGCGCACCACGAAGGGGCATGCATCGCGGTATCGTTCCGCATCCGATACTTGTGAGTCGAGCGTCGTGAATCCCGCACCGGCCTCCATAGCCGCACCACTCGAAACGCGATATTTCTTAGGATCCAGTCCTGCGTATCATGAATGAATAAACCACATCAGAACGAGAGCTCAGCACCATACCAAGACACTCCGCAAGCCGCGCCCTATCAGTCCCCTCCATCGGCTCGCATAATCGCTCGATAGGAGGCAGCACCTGATTCGCAAGGTAATGTTCATGATCCAGAGTCAGCTCCCCATGTGCAGCTTTCTTGTATTCGTCAGGATGTTTAGCACGATCTGCCTGTGCGCTCTTCGCGCTCTCTTCGCCCGGGGAGACGCAGAACACGTAGGGAATGACATCCCCCGCACGTGCACTGGCGCCTTTGGCCTTCAAGCGCAACGCGACTTGGACATGAGGCTGGCTCTTCGCATCCGGATAGTCTTCTGGATTCTTGCCGAGTCGCTGCAAGGACATCAACGCTGAGTGAAGGAAAGATCACGCAGAGTGACAGACTTTGAAGACTATAAAATCATCCAATTTGATCTTTCCGCTGCGGACATTTTCACCGATCGTCGCTAGGTATTCATGGATGCGCTCGACGACAATCTCCGTCGCATCGCCCGATAAAATCTGATCAAGAACGTATCTGCAGTGGGTGAGCGTCAAATACCAACATACCCAAAACAGGCACAACACTCACTGCGACACATTCTTCGACAGCGCACAATATTCCCTACGCTTCATATCCAGCCCCTTGACCTCCGTCGAAGTGCGCGTCCCGTCCTCCACCTTTATAGCCGCGTATTTCTTCTTCTGCAGAAGCAGTAGCCGCGCAAAGACACCGTCCAGGTCAATCTCCAGCAGCTTATATCGGTCATTGACCGCTTTTTTGAAGTCAGCAGAGATCTTGAGGGCTTCAGAGAGTTCGGTGACGTTGGAGTTCACAAATACGGAATCCGTGTCGCCATAGACAACCTGCCATAGATTAAATCAAGTGAAACAAGTTGTGAGCAGGTGCGCACTCACATCTAGCGAGAGACTCTCAGCAAGTTCTCTCGTATGTGTCAGGATCTCGCGGCCCTTGAACGTCGTGAGCGCCGCGAGCGGGCGTGCATAGAACCTCGAGTATTCGAAGCCAAGACACCCGTACATACTGTTCGCGGTCAACTTGAGGGCCTGTTGCTTGATATCGTACTACATGCGCGGATTGGGTTGGGATATGGTCATGGATTCGGGATGAAAACTCACCTGCAGAAGCTTGGCATGCGAAATGGACCGGTCTTTCATCAGCGATTTGACTTGCCGACGTCTGCTCACAAGCGTGGCGATCAAGCGAGGCAAAACCCCCTGTGGGACTTCAGATGAAGGTGGTTCAGGGATCTTATCATCTGCATCCTGCAAAGATAAAAACCATCAGTCCAGCACATAAAATATACAAGAACAACACAGCGCACGTCTTCAGGTGGCCGTTCAACGGTCGTAAAATCAATGTTGTACTCCTGAATGATGCTCGGATAGAGGGAGTTGAAGTCCATGACGAGGATGTACTTGTCCCACAAACCCCGTTTCGGTTCGAACACCAGTCCGCCCTTGTATTTGTCGCGCTTGCCTTTGCCGCCCTTTTTTCCGCCACCCTCGCCCTCGCCGTCCTCCGCATCCGGATCGTGCTTCGGGGTCTTCTTTCCGAACGTTTTGTCGGGGCAGATGTATTTCAGCCGATGGAACTCGTGGAGGAGAATGTACTCGTTCCGCTCGGCGCGTCCACCATTCAGCGTCTTGTTCCTAAATTCCCAAATAATAATGATCAAAACCATCCAGCGCAACACGAGCGAAAGAAGCCACATACCAAGCATTCCCCGCCAAATTCGTCAGCTGCCGTGTCAGCGGCAAAATTTGCACCTTCGACGCAATCGCCATCTGATAATGCGCGTCGAGCTCACAGTGCCGCACGAACGTCATCAACCGGTCCGGCGACGCGACGCTCCCGTCGAAATAAGACGCCGTGTCGTCCGCGTCGATCTCCTGCCGCTCCGCCTTGAGGTGCGTCTTGCACATCTCGGTGAGGGACCAGGTCGTCGATGAGATCATGCTCTGTTGGTCGGTGGGGTGTGTTTGAAGTACGAGAGGTGAGAGGGTTAGAGATCGAGGTTAGAGTAGGGTGAACAAGGGGCACGACCCACCTTCGCGCCGTCGCTCGCCAGGTCACACAGCAGCCGCCCGCTGACAAACCGGATATTCATCCCCTGCTTGCCCATCATCGGCCACTTCGCGCGGCGGAAGCGTCCCAGGCGGGACCAGTGCTCCGCCTTGAGGTCTTTCATGCGCGTGAGGAGCACGTCGAGCGACACGCCGAGGATGTCGTGGCCGACGAGGACGTCCGGATCCGCTTTGTGGAGGATTACTGGCGGCGGGGGATGAGGTAGGTTGGCTTAAATGATGTGGGTAAAGGCAAAGGCAATAACGCACCCAACAAGGAATTCAGGAGCATGCGCTCGTTCGCCATCGGCGCGATGACGCCCTTCCCGTTGGCGCGCGCCTGCACCTCGAACTTCGGCGGAAAGCGGTCGAGCGGGCGCAGGAGTGTGTGTACCGCACAGGGGAGCTGTTCAGGAGGCGTCGGGTCATCCAGCTGGACTGTGTAGTGTGGGAGCAAACTATAAAATGAGGGGACATTTAGACCAGTGTCCAGCGAAACACGCACCATCCCGCCATATTCTGCCCGTGACGCAGACGACCTCCTTCTTGTTCTCCTTGTGGTTGACGACGGTGCGCACTGCGAGACTCATGATGGTCAGCGGGGGCGGGTCGGGCGCGCCGTCGGTAAGTGGGGAGATGGCTTTGGGGTCGGAGACGCTCGCTTCAAGTTTGCACCATGAGATCTGGGTGGGATGTCAGTATAGCGCAGGGCAACGAGCCTCTGTATCCGGCTCGCGGGCTCCCGACAAAACACGGCCTCCAAAGATAAAGAGACTCACCCCCTTATGGTCAACAACCGCGCCTTGCACATTCAGCCAGCACGGGCCCATGATCTTCCGCTTGAGCACGAACAGCTCGAACGCGCTCGTATTCGTGCCGAATATGCGTGAGATGTTGGGGGAGCACGCGTCCATCGGGATCTGCTGCGCGTCTGTGGGTTGGGTTGGTTGAGAAGCAAACCACAACCACAGGGGATGAAATGAAATGAGGGAAAGTACATAGAGGTCACTACACACCTTCGAACGGATACAGCACCTTCATCCACTCCCCCTCCCGCGGTATATCCCCCGTGTCCCCACCACTCCCATCCCCGCCAGCAACGCCGTCAAACGCATATTTCCTCTGCACCCACCGCCCGCCCCAGCGCCCGATGCCCATCTTCTTCCGGATCCTGTCAAAGTCCGCGTAGACGTCCTCGCGCGACGGGACCTCGTCCGTCTCGTGTATCTCGTACTCCGCCTTTCCTTCGTCGTCGATTTGGCGCTGCTCGACGCGCAGGGGGCGCGGGAGGACGTACAGGTTGCGCTGCAGGCCGGAGACCGTCAGGCACGCGGAGATGTACGTCGGTGCAGGCGCCGGCGGTTTGACGTTCGGTTTATCGACTACAGAAGACGCGGCGCGGACCTGGACTTTGCCGATGAGGAACAGCTTCCCTCCGTGCTCGAGGTAGTCGAGCCAGTAGAAGCGAAGGGAGCCGTCATCTTCGAGGACGTGCGAGTCTGACGCGCCGGCATTGGATGTGTTTGCGCCTTGGGTGCCGTGTTTGGAGGACGAGCCGAGCGCGTCGTCGGTGGTCACGGCCAGCGAGTCGTACATCGCGAGCCAGGACGGAGTGGCGTCTTCCTCTTCTTTCTTCTTCTCCTTGGTGTACACTTCCTTCTTTATGTTCACACTCACACCTTCTTTCTTCACGCCCGCCCCGTTTTTCCGCGGCCCCGATCCCATATCCAGCGCGACGGACGCAGGCTCCTTCTTGATCCCGAGATCGTCCTCGTCGACATCCATAAACGCGTCCATATCGATATCGCTCGTGTCCATCGCCGCGTCCTCGGAGCCGTTATGCACGCCCAGCCTGCCCATCCGCGCAATCGCAGGCGTCACGCCCGACGCGGTCCGCGCGCGCTTCTTGGGGCTCATCAAGTGCGTAAAGTCCTCGCCGTCGCTCGAGGGCGGAAGCGAGTCGTCCGCTGCGTCCGGGATCGCGTCGTAGTCCCCATCGGACGAGAATGCCGCGTCTCGGTACGTGCGGGAGGGGATGGGCGAGGATGAGAAGTCGGGTGCGGGCGAGGGCTTGCGTTTCCGGGGCCGTCGCGTGCTGGGGGCGGCGGGGGCGGACGGAGCGTCGATCCCGCCCAGTAACGCCGCCATGAAGTCGTCTTCTTGCTCGGCTGACGGCGCGGGGCGGTAGACGCTTAGTGACGGTTGAGCAGGTATGAGATCGGCCTGCGCCTTGGGTTTGATTTTTGATGAGGATTTGGCGGTGGGCGCAGATTTGGATTTGGATTTGGATTTGCCTTTGTCAAAGTTCAATCACAGCGGGAGAGATATGGAGAGAAATCGTGATATGATACAGACCTTTCCTCTTATCTTGCTTCTCGTCGTCCTCATCCTCATCCTCGCTTGCCTCGCCCCAGTCGTCCATACCGTTATCCATATACCCACCAACGCCATCGTCTACTACAAAATCGTCCTTCTGTAGGCGTCCACGGACGATACTCTTGTATTGCTCCTCGCTAACTTGGTCATAGATCGTCGTGTCCTCGGCAGGCTGATGGGGCAAAGGTCAGTACATCAACGATATTCGCCTCCACGACTCGAGGTCCAGTTGCATTGGATCGAGTGCAAAAGGAAGACTGACCTTCCATTGTCTCTTTCCGCCCTCCCTTGTGCGTTTATACTCTGCAAACTTGTCGGTGCCGCCTGTAGCGCGTCGTGCTCTGTCTGCCATGTCAATGACAGTATTGTTGTTCGTTATAGCGGTTTATTTCTAGTCCCAGTGTGTGCCCAAGGAGAGTATCAATATAAATTCAAAACCAAAGCCGCGCTGTATCTGCAAAGTGAGGTCGATTCAAGTTCACGCCACAAGCGCGTGTTTTCGCATTACGCGCTTTGGGACTCCGATCAGAAGAGTTGTGATAACTTCTTATGTAATCACACAACTTGGACGTATGTATATCACGCGGTGGATGAAACGATACGCAAATCCTCATACTCTTGGGCTCCTCCGCATCAAATGAGCGTCCCAGCAACATGAAGCACACCATGCTTGATCGATGATGCAGATGCATGACCCGCGTCAAACGTAAATCCCCACCGACTCGTTTCGCTTTGCTCTCACCTGCATCATCTCGCCAGGTATCCAACCCCAGCTGGTTTCAAATCCAGAGTACCGAGCAGAACAGCACTGGTTGTACACCGCGCGGCCTAATCCTCCGCGGGGCATAGCAATTCGTGCACCACCCGCTCCTTCAGCCACGCCTTCGTCGCCTCGTCCGTCACGAGCACGGGCACCTTGGTTTGACCGGCGGCCGTCCTTGCAATGCGGAGCCTCCATTGCCGGTATTCGCTGAAAGTCCCTGGTTTAAGCACCCGGATCGTCGGTTCCCCTATTGTCTTTTTGCTGATATTCAAGTCCACGTTGTCGTTTGTGCGCCGAAGCCCGTCGCGGACGTCATGCAGCGCTAAATGCGCATCGGGCCCTAAACGCGAGATGTTGAAACCCGAGGACACGCAAATATACCGACTCACTCAGCGCATCCTGAAGTTCGACAAAGTAGCCTAATCGTCGGGGCGAGGTTCGCTCATCTATGACGACCGTAAATTCTTTGACTTTCCCCAGAGAATTTTCGCCTGCAAGAAGCCCCTCGACAACTTGTGTCTCTGTCAGTGACACGTCGTCGCTCAGACGCAACTCTCGGCTGCCCGACAGGATTTAGCAGCGAGCCGTAGATGATTAACACGCAGGACGGAAGGACAGCGCACTTTAAACGCTCTATGTATCGCAATAGAGGCATGCCGTCTCCAGGGTCAAAGCCCGCAACCTCTATGATGTCTTCGAGGCGATACCGCCACACCCCGTCGCGTGTAGTCAGGAAGACTTCGTATCTGCGGCCGGTTTCGAGATCCCACTATAGAGTTTATCAGCTTGATACAAACTTGAACGACGACTTGAAAGATACAGACGGCGGGAACGAGGTTCGCTGGGCTGGGATCCTTCGTAATGTCAAGATACTCAGTGAACTCTTTGGTTACTAATTTGAACAAGTTCAGGTCGGTGAAGCTGTAGGACTCTCCGATGTAGCCTTCTCTTGCTCCCATGCTTCTGCTATTGATGAGGACTTTAGGACCCAAATAATGTCGTATCTACAAGTAAATATATCAGTCCACTATAATGGATCACAGAGGATGGGCTTACCTTCGGGAGTGTGGTGGCGAATAGACCAGTTACGATGCAGACGACCTGTTGGAGCTCCGGCCATATTCTGGATAACCAACCGGGATCAGCCCTGGATTCGCCGATCTTCCGCAGCTTCTGTGCGCGCGAGGGATTGGGTAGCAGTTTGGGCTACAGAACTGGCGATAAATCACCTGGCGAAGCGACACGATTCCAAACTCACCTCCAAATATTCACGCACGTGGTGCGTGTCTTCGAGATCCGGTATCGTCCCATTTTCGATGCTGTCCAGGAGCATAGACCATTCCTCTTCCATGAACATAATCAAGTCCAGGAAGAGGGTGCTATATGTTGCGTAAAAAAAGGTCAATTGCTCCTCCGCGAGTGCAAAGAGGGCGTGCATGAGGAGATAAGAGCGGTAGTGCCTAATATGACCGACGGCGATGGGAGAAGTAATGTTGGGCACTGAAGACTGTGTAAGCATCACACGAACACTGCCAGAAAGCAAACAATTACGTGTCGTCTTGATTATCTCGGGATCCTTCTCGGTGCCCAAATCGTGCTGCATTCGCAGCCTACCAGATGATGATGTGGTCACGATAACCTTTGCTGACTCCCCTTCATTTCGTACGACATCGATGACTCGCGAGTATGCCATAGACATTATATGACAAGCTTTCGCCGGAAAAACAGGATATCGGCTTAGTGGAGCGCCCACGAGACGGTGGTATTTAGGGAATAACTTTGCCGCCTTTCCTGACGTGCCGCTGGATTTTGCGAGGAAAAAAGGCAAACCAGGCGATAACAGATCCTTGACACGCTCCTCTCTGCAAGGCTCTGCAAGGAACCTCGAAATGAACGGCTCGTAGGTAGCGTAGTTGGTTAGAGGAACACTATCGCGATAGCACTCCCAAGCCTCGTGAGCTGAGCGGTCCTTGCGCAGTTCAATTGCATCTCGAAAGTCTCTCAGGCCGTCGAATTCTTGCACAAAGCGTGTTTGCAGGTTTGTGTTTATGATGTCGTTGAGGAGACCTTCGGTATGTTCCTTGAGTTGGGTGTGAAGCTCCGGACTCAGGGTGGTGATTGGCGTTTGAGGAGACATGAGGGAAAGATTCGGGGCACTTTACTTGGCTGTTGGGTCTCTTTTATCAGTACTTGAACGCCATTTCAATGTATTATCCGAAGCGACTTGCTCGGACGCGAAATCGGACGCGGTGTGACAAGTGGATACTTACAAGTTTCATGGCGACGGCGGGATCCGAGTTGATTAATTGCCCTATCACGGCGAAAAGAAGCAATGACGACAGAGGGCGTCATTAATTTTCGACGATTTAAAGATCTGACGCTGCGATGATGATGTGGGGAAATGCATGTAACATCCAGGGACGCCGACGAGGATATAGTATTCCTGATCCTGGTTATGGAGTTGGGGAAACAGTCAAGCGATCTTACGTCTGTGTCGCGGGGGATGTGAGATCTGACTGGGCCTTGGAGTGGAGGTGGGAGTGGATTTGGATTTGCCTTTGCCAGAGGGGGATATCATATGTCGAGATATCTTTCTTCTTTATGCCCAAGTAAAGTATCAATAGAAGTCCAAAGCCAAAGACACGCCGTTTCAGTGTCGAGCTGGCCAGGGTAGGGGTCGATCCAAGTTCACGCCACAAGCGCGTGTGACGCGTTTTGAGACTCCGATCGACGAGAGTTGTCCAGAAAATTGATGATTTCTTATGTAATCACACAACCTCCTCGTCCTCGAGTCCACTGTCCAGGCATTCTCCAGCACACCATGATGTCATCTCGAATACTCCGTGCGATTGGCACGCGCCCGTTCAGAACAGCAGCGATGTCGCCGAGCTGGCACCAACTCAACAGACCACACCAACGCATCGGCTCATTGACTCTGGGTCGACTGAATTCCAGCACTCCTCCACCAAAGATCGAGCCCAAGCTGTCCCTCACATTCACCTGCACCGCACCCGACTGCTCCACCCGCTCCTCACACACATTCACAAAACGCTCCTACGAGCGCGGTATCGTCCTCGTAGAATGCCCCGGATGCAAAAATCGGTGTGTGGATACCTTTTCGTTCTACATATGCGTCGGCTAATACTCTACAGGCATCTCATAGCGGACCACCTGGGCTGGTTCAAGGACAGCACCGAGGGCGGTAAACTACGCACCGTCGAGGACATCCTGCGTGCCCGCGGCGAGAGCGTGCGCCGCGGAAAGCTCGACGTCAATGCGGAGGGCGGGGGCGTGTTGGAGTTTTCCGAGGATTGAGACCAGCAAACGCGTGCGCGTGGGCTGGATAGTGTTATTTGCATCGTCATATCGTACCG
>MU267812.1:0-39051 GCA_021014935.1 Hygrophoropsis aurantiaca
GCCATGAGTTGTGATCCCATGTATTGTCGTCATCAGCACGCCCGCAGAGACACTCAGCTCGCCGAACTAGATCGACACTCATAAATGGAAGTGCCAAATGGATCAGTTGGCTGGTAATGCAGATGAAATGTCACCGCAAAACAACTTGTGAGCAGTATGAGTGAATGTGCAAGGAGAGATGAGAGGACTACGGGATGAGGAAAAGCAAAGAAATGTTGCAGTATTTATATTAGGACTATCGGCGTGACTAAGCTTGGGGCAGTAAACAAAGAGTTAAAGTTTGGAATGGCGCACCACGACGCGACGCGACGGGGTCACGTGCACTAGAAATCAACCGTATAAATATGCACACTTGGTTCAACACCTACATATGCCATGCACCCCCCTCAAAATATCGTCCGTAACAATTGATGACGCGGGATCCTCCGGAACGCTTCAACCCAACCCCAAAGACTGAGGAGCATCCGACGTTTCCCGCTATGATGACCAGGGGCTATTGCGGTATCCTTCGTCCTCCAAGTCAGAGAAGACAAATCGCCCATCGGCCGACGGCACGGTAGGTTAGGAGATGAGTCTTGAACGATGTAGATGTTCATTGATATCCATGATACAACTACACTGGCAGCCATCCCTTACAAGCACGTCAAGAACGGCGGGGTGCAGAAAGAAAATCCGAATTTTATAAAGCTACATAATCTACTGAAACAAATCAAGACGAACCAAACAACGACAAAAGTCACAGAATGCAACGGATATGAATTAGCCTGGTGGCGGATATTGTGGATTATTTTGCGGCACTTGCGACATAGAGGCCCGTTGTTGCTTGAAGAGGCATGAGTTGGCCTGTCACATTGAAATAAAAGATAACACACCTGGATAAGGTTATAACGTAATGCTTGTTCCATTTGCTCCTGTGTAAAGCCTTGAGGCACGACGGGAAAGTAGTGTGCTGGACGTGGTGGTATTGGATTTCCCGTCGTCTGTGGTGCCTGCTGAACCACCTGGGCCTGTGCAGAAGGAGGCCGTGGAGAATTTGCAGCATCCAATTGCGTCACAGGAGGGCGTGGCGGAGAGGCCTGCTGCGGAATTGCAGGGGAGGAGGTGGCAGCACGAGATTGATAAGGAGGAGAAAGGTGACTCCCAGGAGGCATACCATTGACATTTGCGTTTGTACTGGATCCTTGGATCTGGGCTTGAGCAGCCACCATGCGAGCATGGGCCGCTTGTGCTTGCAATAGTTGCTGAGGTGACATACGCGCAGCAGCGGAGGCCATCGGTGTAGGTATGCGCTGCTGCTGAGAAATGTTCACCTGTTGTACTGGCTGCGTTCTGATCTGTGGTAGGCCCTGTGCCGCTGGAACTGTTGGCCTTGGAGTTGTGTTTGCTGGTTGTGCTTGGCCGGCTGCCGTCGGCGTCGCTTGCTAGGTGAAATTGTCAGGCTAAGCATATTTTTTCTACTGATAATTATACTCACTGGTTGAGCGCTTTGCATTCGAGGATCGCGCATCAACTGCGATTGCCGTGTCATTTCGTCATGTCGTCGCCTCGCTAACATCAGTTCCTGCGCATCTCGACTTTCTTTTTCAGCTTTCATACGACTCAGCTCAGCAGGAGTAAGCTTGGGCATTTTGTTATATTGGCTATGAGTGTCGTGTATAGCGGATGGCTTCCGTTGGTTCTCTGTGTTTGTAGCGATGTCAATGTCTGGTGAAGTGCAATGAATTTAAAGGCTTACGGGCAACCTTCTGCGCAGTCTCACGTTTCTTGGCCGTCTTTCGAATGGTGTCGTACATTAATGCGTGCCGCCGTCGCTTCTTTGCGTCTGACGTCTGGCCGGTCCCCGCACCGCTTGCTTGACTTTGTGCAACGCTGATACTAGCAAGTCGTTTAACACCTCTCGTTGTCATCTGGGCCTGTGACGATGGTGTGGCTGGGGGAGGTGTCTCATCCTTTGTTGCCGGGGAGCTGATATCTGGAAGGCCCGATGATGGTCCAGCACGATTACCACTTCCCCAGCGCGAATTCCAGCGTTCCAGACACTCCCAAGGAGTTCGTTTGTCTACTGAGATTGTGACGCGAGAGGAGTTGAAGGAGTCAGCAATAAGACTCCAATTATTGGGATATCTTTCGACGAGAGTTTTAAGGAGGGTGTCTTCGTTGGGACTCCATACGTGTTCAACTCGCTTTTTGGTATCCTTGGGTTGAAGCACAGTCGGGTTGATTGTTAACAAATTAATGGGTTTCATTCCATCAAAGAGTTCTAAAATGTCGATAAGAATACGCCAGGCTTTGTCACGCGAGCATAAACTCACCAGAAGTCATTTCATCAGACAACTTTCCAAGCTGTCCGTCAAAGTCGGCTGGGTTAATAGCTGCCTCGTCGACATTTATCCATTTCCCATCTTTCCAGCGTTTGACAGGCTGTAGAGGGCCGAGGAGCGTAGGTTTGGAATGCATGAAACGTCCAAAAGGCGCTACTTTGCTATATGCCATATCCTCCACACGTTTAACGTCGTCTCGGTCTGACTTCCTATCTGATTTCTTTTTATTCTCGTTTGATAAACCTAAGGCACTGGACGGAACCTCAGGTAAACCGTAAGGATGGAGATCAGGGAAGATTTCTGTCAGATCAGGAAGTGGTTGAGAAAGCTCCAAATTCTTATCATCGGTAGTTAAATCCGCCAACGCATGAACCAACTCGAGATCGTCATCATCAAGAAACAGCTGACGTTCGTCGGTGTAAGCTATCCGTTCTCGTAACGGAGCGTACAGTGTGGATTTAGCGGAAGACTTTGAGGAAACAGAACCTGGTGCAGAATCTGCTTGGGTGCCCTGATCAACCTGTGTGCTGTTCATAGATATAAGTAATGGATCTGTTGAGGTTGACTTCAGACCAGTCGTATCATCCTCAACGGGTGCTTCCTTTTTCGTCGGAGCAGAGTTGTTCGGTTCTTCCTGAGTATCTACGTCCATGGCATCCGTAGTCGCTTGAAGAGCTGAGGAATCGTCCAGATCCTCGATTTTTGGGAGAATTTGTTCTGGTGCAAGGCTCTGCTGCTGGCTATCCTCTGCCGAAGCAGCGCCGTCGAGGGCATCTTGGAATGCGTTTGATGTCTCCAGTGAATCTATGACATCCCGCGGCTCTACCTCTGCATCATCATCTTCGTTATCGGAATCGTCTGCCATGGGAGTATAGCTGTTGTCTCCACCATCCATGGGTTGGTCGACTGATACATCTGGCGAGGGGTTGGATTTAGCTTCGTTCGAGGCTTGAGGACGCTTCCAAAGCACACAAATTCCCAGTTTCAGTCGCTCTTCGTGACTTTCAGCGGCATGCCATTCAAGAACAGCGGTGGAGAGATTGAAAGCGAGGACATATTTCCAGCGACGCTCCTCGCGAAATTCGACTCGCATCCATTTCTTTGTGAAAGTCCGTTAGCTTCACGGCTATAAATCTACCCGTGTTGATTACCATTTCATCCATAAGATAGTCCCAGTGAGTCTTGGTTTGGCCACCAAGGCGAGTTTGTTTCTTGGGTTGTCTGTAACTCCATTTCGCGACATTCTCCAGACTCTCGATGCGTTCCAGCGTTCGGGTAAGCCGTAGTTCTGCGATAGCCACCTAAAATTTGATTAGTTCATGTTATTTATTTATTTTGAAACAGAGCATACACTCCATTCCCTCGTGCTCAAGCATTTTGTAGCTCGTGATACCTTCTTCCAGATAGGATTTGCGCGAATAATGGCTCCCCACTTGTTGAGACCTATGGGTACCCATTCGTCTTTATTCTTGGAATCATTCTTATCTTTTTCGCGTTCTTTGTCCCGTTTGCGTTGTTTCGCCGATTTACCTCTACGAATAGCATCAGTTGGTAGGGACTTGAGTGGAGGAAGCATGTATTGCGGATTAAAATGATGGCGTTGCTCTGTTTGAGTAGGGACGGGTGGTATTTCGATACTTTCCGGTTCAGTTTCCTCAAAACTAAAGTTCGGCAAGGCTAATGTAGGAGATGTCGGAGTCGGGATGAAGAGCGATGACTGCACGGGCACGGGCAGGGCATCGAGAGTAGCAAGTGCAACTTTAAATTGCGAGTGGTCCCCCCTTCGAGCGATAGGGGAAGATTCTGGGAGCATCAGCTCGGGAGTGGGCTCTCTATCCATCTTTGCTGGGGGGTCGATTTCCATGATTTCTTCAACTTCCTCAACTTCCTCAACTTCTTCCTCGATGGCGGCTGGCGATATCGAATCAAAGGTTTGAGATTGCGAACTTCGATCCGTTTCCGAACGGCTTCTTCTTTCATTTGAAGCTCTCGAGGGCGTTTCAGACCGAGATGGAACGAGATTGAGCTCATCTGCTTCTGGCTCTTCATTGTGTACTGAATCCTCTCGGTGAGATCTTGGAGGGGATAACAGCCGGGATGGTGATCGTTCCGGGGCGGGAATCTCAACAATGTCATCTGATTCTGGTTCTTGGGATGGAATTGGTGCCTCCGCGCGAGGAGAAACTGGAGGCTCCGACATTGGCGAATCGACATCGATAACAACGCGCTCGCTTGTCGAGGGAGATTCGCTGTGGTGAGCTGATTCCGGTTGTGGCGTCGGAGGAGGCGATACGGCAAATAGTTCACTTTGTGGAATATTCGATACCGACCCGGCCTCTACGCTAAGGCAGATTGTCAAAAGTCAGAACGAACGTTGATTGGGTAGACATACTCCTTCTCAATGCTATACTTTTCCAAGAACATGTGAAGATCCTCGTCGTTGTCTTCGTCAAACACGAGGAAAGTTTCCGCACTTTGTCGTCTCTGCATCATGGAATACATTTGCCCAAGGAGCTCATTTCTGCGTCTGGTTATTTCTCTGCGAAAGACAACAAACATGAATGATGAACTTGATTGAACAACTCTGGCTGCTCACTCAAGTTGTGCCACACGTTCCGCTATCAAGGATTCTCGCGACTGCGATGTTTGCATAACAGAAACCCCTCGCCGCTGCGTTTGTTTTCTGATGCTCAATTCTGGGGTACGTATGTTGTTACCCTCAATTTGTAGGTCTCGATGTCAGGCGTTGACTTTAGACGGCGTAGGGGAAATTATGACAGCCTTAACCTTGTGGCCCTTGCCTACCAAAACCACGAAAGCTCAGGATTTCAATGGATCTGAGGATGTTGGTGGTTGGAAGTAGCGGAAATTTCTGCCCAAAATGGCAGTCCCACGGCCGTTGGCCGTCCGCATGCCGTGAGGGTGCTAACGAAAGGTACACAGCTACGGTAATACTCAAGCTGTACTAAGTATCTTGGTCCTTAGTTCGTTACCCACATTGGGTTCATGATGTTGTGATTTCGAAGGTCGATAGTTCGCAAGAGAGCGGTATGTACATAGCCAGCAAAAGCAAATACGAGTCAGATGGTATAGCGTCACACACAGGCCCTTCTTGGCCCATCGATCCCTCCATTAGCATTGAACGCTCCCTCAGCAGTCCAAAAATTATCAAAATACATATCCTAAAATGTGTACCGAGAAACCGTTCATCTGCGGGCGGCATTGGCAAGTTGGAGCAGTCCGTGGAATCGTTCGCGATACCCGTCACCGTACATGAGAATGACGAGGCCACTGACAAAGTCCCTGCAATAACGTATCGTTAGGCTTCTGTGAGGATCATCTTCTTTCTCTTTTACTTACCAGCTTCGTACAAGGGAGCGAATAGGATAATCCAACACCTTGGGAATATTGGTTTGGAGAAAAGTAGGGAAACGGTCCTCTATAATGGCCTTTGGGTTGGTGAGAGCACGGAGACCTTCTGGTCCACCTACATCAGGTGGTCAGCGCTGGATCATACTGTGTGAATAAAGGTAGCTATAACCCACCAAATCGACCATATCCACTAGCTTTTGTTCCACCGAAAGGCAGATCTTGGCTACAAACAGATTTGTTAGGTACATTCTCCAAGACAATATCAATCTTACTTGAGCTAATAAAAAAAGTTAGCCATTGCATGAAGCAATACAAGGCAGAAGGACTCACATAGAACACTCCGAAATCGTTTATAGACACCATGCCGCACTCCAACTCTTTCGCCACTTCGAGACACAGGTCTTGGTGAGGACCAAATACACTGGCACCAAGACCATACCGAGTGCCGTTGGCGATCTTGATTGCTTCCTCGATATCGTCATACCGTATCAACAGAGCAATAGGTGCAAACACTAAGGCGCTTTCCTTAGTACCCTACACTGTCAAGGAATGAATATAGGCGACCCACATTCTTTCTGGGCAATTTCCCATTTAGGATTGACATCGCCGACAACAGTTCCAGCAAAGTATGCGTTTCCTGCATGGTGTGAGTGTCGTATAGCTCTCCCTCCGACTTCCATCTGTGCACCCTCATTTTGGGCAGCAAATATAAGATCCTGAAGCATTTCAAACCGATCGTTTGATATCATTGATCCGCAATCAACAGTGTTGATGTATCCCTCGGGCGAAGGTGCCAAGACAGATCCGAACCGTAACTTGGAGACTCGGTCAACGAGAATATCGTAAAGATCGTCGTATTGTTCTGAGTGAACAATGAGTCGTTCTATACCAATACAATTTTGACCAGCATTTTGGCTAAAAAGCATGGTTAGCAAAGCTTTGAAACCGTGGTGTACACTCACAAAATTCCGCGCATCCATACGCTCGCCCACTTGTGCAAGTCGGTATCAGGAAGGATAATCGCAGGATCTTTGCCGCCCAATTCAAGAGTAACAGGTGTAAGGTGTTCGGTTGCTGCGATCGCAACCTATGCATTGCCAATCAGATTGGGGTATATATGCTGAGGTGATTGGCATCACCAACCTTACGTCCTACTTCCTCAGAGCCAATGAATGTTATATGTTTTATATGGGGTGACTTCGTCAGTCCTTCAGCCTGATCAGGCCAGCAGCAAACCATCTGATTACTCGCATCAATCGCTGGTCAGTTACCATCGCTCGACGGGACTGACCTGTACGATGTCGGGGTCGTGACCACAAGCTTGGAGGCATTGGTGAATAGCCCCAATGAACCAGTCCGTTGACCATATGACGTGTTCTGAACATTTCAAGACAATAGCATTTCCGGCGAATAAAGCAGCAATAATCGGAGACCAAGCATTGTGGAGTGCTAGGATGCCAACGTCAAGTCAGCGGTATTGAGTTCAGGGACACTCAAAGCTGCTTACGATAATTCCAAGATACAATAGCACCAACTACCCCCTTGGGTTCGTATATCACTTGAGATTTCTTGTAGATCATCATTAGATTCGAATATCTCGTTTCCGTTTGCAAAGCCTGTTCTCCATGGTTAATTAGCCATTCCAACTTTGAACACGTTGTCAGGATCTCTCCCAAAGCCGCATCAATCACTGTTCAAAGCATTGATTCAGCAGTCAAACAGTCAGGTTCGTGGATCGGGTACTCACAAGTCTTTCCGGTGTCACGGCATGCGACCCGAGCACAAACATCCTGGTTTTCCACTAGCCACTTCAAGAGACTACGCATCACTCTTCGGCGTTCTGAGAATGTGGTATTACACCATGTACGCTGAGCAGTACGCGCCCTGGCTATTCTCGCCTCGATTTCCGGTTTAGTGTCAGCAATAGCGGTTTTAATGTGTAGCGAGTTTGCGGGGTCGTAGCTGGTAATGTATTCTCTGCCTTGGATGTGGAAGGGCATGAGTTCAGGATTTGTAAGATGAGACTTGAGATTCGCGTCGTGAAGTACAATGGACTCCCATTGAGGATCCGCAGGCTGTCGTGGCGCAAGGATGAGTGAACACAGCGATGGAGATAGCAGAGATCGCGTAGACTTACCTCTGGTGCATGATGGCGAAACGGTATCGCGTTATTCCGCGCCTTCTGGTATCTGTCGTAGACCAAGTATATCCCAAAGGCGGAGAAGACTGTCAAAAGATATATCACATCCAAAACACTAGCGTTTGGGTCATTTTCCAGCCATAGATTCAAGGTCCTAAGAGGGTGAAAGATTACTGAAATGAAGTTGCGCATTGTGAAAGCGCAGTGAGCGCAGAAAGTAAAGGAGGAAACGCGACCAACAACAAAAATCACAAAGTACAAAAGCAGGAATTTCAGGATGTTCATTTCTTGTGAAAGTATCACGTGACGGTTTTCACCTCGACCGATCCAAAATTGTTCTCATTCTTCC
This sequence comes from Hygrophoropsis aurantiaca, assembly GCA_021014935.1. Classification (NCBI taxonomy): domain Eukaryota; kingdom Fungi; phylum Basidiomycota; class Agaricomycetes; order Boletales; family Hygrophoropsidaceae; genus Hygrophoropsis; species Hygrophoropsis aurantiaca. The sequence continues at coordinate 8,183 of MU267812.1, forward strand.
CGTCCACACTTATGATCGATATATGATCATTGATCACTACTCACTGTCTCAACCGAGTAATTTGACGACAACTGGGAGAGTTTAAAGCCAACTACCGTCTATAAATACAGTTTCGTTTCGTCGATCATGTGTAAACTCTTAAGAAGTGGGACTGAACCTCGTACACAAGTCGCGACCAAATTACTGCGGACGCGACCTCCGCAATGGCATACTGTTGTATACATTAGATCAGGTGGCAAAGCATGTGGATACTAAGTCGTAGTTACGATTGGGTATAGACGAAAAAGACAAAAGAATGTGTCACTATTTGTGGTGAAGAAAAGGGCAAAGACATGAGTGTAATTATTATAAAGGCCACGATCCTAGCACAGCTAAAGCGGCAAAATATGTCCAGCGAAGTCAAGAACGCGTGCCTGTGTGTGGGGGGGTGGTCATCATAGCGTCTCCTTAATACTACTATTCGAGTCCTTTTTCCGTTTACCGATATTACCTATTTTTTTCAATCCAGACGAAAGACTCGATTTTCTCTTTTCGTGCTTTTTGTCCTTCTTTGATGGCGAGTCATTGGAGCCAGATGATGTTATGGAGGTGACTTCCTTAAGTTCAGTGCCGGGTTCGGGCACATCCTCCGGAGGTATTTCTTCATCGACAAGGCCAAACGAACCTCCACCGCCGACTAAACGAATAGTGGTATCAGCGGCAGTGTTCTCGTCCGTATCAGCCTCTTCAGATGGGCGAGCAGGTGAGATGAGTTCAGCTTCAACCGGATCTGATGAAGAACCTGGCCGTTCAACTTTTGTTGGACTTTCTGGGTCTATGGGTATCGTATCCAAAGTGGGCGCTGGATCTGCGAATAAATCAACATCTACGACTGGTGCAGGTTCTGGTAACCGAGCGGCTTCAGATAGAGGGACATCGGGAGAGACAGGGAGCTCCACTGTGCTTGCAAGGGAGGATGACGGTCGCTTTCCACTCATCAGACTTTCAGCAGGAAGTTCCCGCATACCAATCGCGAGTCCAGCTTCCAAATCATCGTCGCTGGAGGTCCGTGTTGAATCTGGTGGTGATGGTAGAGCTACCATGTCATTTGTTGTGGGGAGACCTATAGCAGCAGGTAGCGGTACGGGGGGTTTTGTAACAGATATAGCGGGGACGGGCGGTCGGGAAGCTACGTTCGTGACATTTGCTAGAGCAGGTGCAGGTTCGGCTTCGACGAGAGTGTCCGCAAAGACCGGAATGGGCACCTCAGCAGCAGAATCAGCGAGGTTGAGGACACCAAGGCCATGTTTTTCAGGACCCTACAAGAAGTCGTTACTCAACCGTGTCGGAAAGGTGAGTAAAAGAGGTGAATCTTACCTTACCCTTCTCTTGTGGCGAGGGAACAAATTGAATCATCCCGGCTTCATACCATTTTTTGACACTTCGGTCAGCCCAGGCTTCTAACGAACTCCATCCTCGGTATTCTCCCGTAAATCGTAGTCCGCCAGGTCCGGCTTCACCTCCGCCGTCGCCTTGACCTCGCCCATTGCCGTCATAAAAGTAGGCCTCGTACCCAAGGTCATCCTCACTCCCTTCACTCTCGCTGTTATTCACCCCCAGTTCAAAGCCTTCTCCACTTTCCAGCTCGTCCACAAAGCTCGCCAGCCACTTCGCCCACCCTCCCGAACCTTCTCCACGCCACAGCACAACCTTTGTGTCGAAGTCCCGGCCGAAAACGATAACCTGGCCAACCTGACCTCCTTCGCCTGGATTAAGATCCACGCCGATGTAGTTGCCAGCCTTGTCCACGACAAGGGGTACCCAACCTCGTTGAGAATACTCCTTACGCACCCATCCGTCCGGTATTGACTGCATAAGTTCGCGGAGCCGTGGATTGCCACTGGTGGTGGGATCATCGTCTACTTCTCGCCAGAAACGCCATTCTTCTAGTACATCCTCGAGGGGTAGCAAAGATAGACCAAAAAATAGGCCGTCTGAGCAGCCTGCAGATGACTCTGCCTCCTGACCATCCACCGCTAGATACGATTCCCGGACGGCACTCGGCAAAGCGAAGCCGAATTGCATTTCAATCTGAGCAAGGTCCTGAGGAAGGATACCGTAATTGAGCGTATCTCCCAATTCAGGGTATTCACGAGCAAGCCATGTTTTAAGACGGTTCCAGGTGTGCGCCAGAGGTGGATAAGGAGGCGGCAAAGTTGTGGTATCGGTGTACGGTACATTATGTAGAGGAAGTAAAGATGCTGGGCGAGAGCGCGAACCGGAGCTACCGTGTATCACTCAGCGTCAGTTACTAACAAAGCGCAGTAGATACCAATATGCTCACGATGTTGGAACATAGCCATACGCGCTAACAGGAGATGTCGGTGGGTAAGTGTAGGAAGGACTCATCGGATCTGGAGTATGCAAAGCTTGAGGATTAAAGGCATCTGGATGTGGGCCAAAGCCCGCCGGTGAAGATGTTGGGAGAGAGAAAGCTTCGTGTGTACTGGACATTGCCTGACCTCTTCTCACAGACTGTTTATTGCTGCCCGGGAAAAGGGAGGCAAACCAGTTCATGATGAAGGGGAGGAAATATAAGTACTACTAGTATGAGCCCTTTGGTCCGCTGCGTAAAGTGTCGGTGGCTAAAAGGTAAGGTAAAGAGACAGCGGCAACTTTGATTTTCATTGCTATTTACAGCCCAGCGCCACCGGCGCTCTTACACATTAGCTGGCGCGCCATACTAAGATTGATTACAAGTACTATTCTTTCTTCTCTCATCCACTATCATAAACCTATCGCCAATCAGAAAAATTCGTCAAAAAAATCTTCCATTGGTGCAGTGACACTGGGAATATTCTCCGTTTACCAGGATACCACGTGAATTTCCACACGTCGGCCACCTGCAGCGTCGTAATTGCAATGCATTGGTATATGGACAATAGGTAGATGTACAAAGCGATGAATAGTGTAACCGCTCCATGATATGATACAAGCCGATGTACAACCCCTCACTGCATCTGGCTCAGGTTAGGTGAAACCTTGAAGTCGCATGCAGTCTTGGCTTTGATCTCTTCTACGGTGACACCAGGTGCAACCTCAATGAGCTCTAGCTCTCCCCTGACACGGTTCACATTGAAGACAGCCAAATCAGTTATGATTTGACTGACGGTCCGAGCTCCAGTCAATGGCAACGAGCACTCCTTGCGGATCTTAGGGCTGCCGTCCTTAGCGCAATGCTCCATTGCGACGATAACCCTCGTCTTTTCTGGGTTCGAAACAAGATCCATGGCACCTCCGATACCTGCGCGAAATGGTCAGCCTCGCTTTTAACGCACTTCGTCAAAACCAAACGAACCTTTGACAAGTTTGCCTGGAATCATGAAGTTTGCGATATCACCGGCCTGTGAAACTTGCATAGCCTAACAAGAGCGATCAACGATCAATCAGTGTAAACACAGGTGATAAGAACAGATAACTCACACCAAGGACTGTAACGTCGATATGGCCACCACGAATCATCCCGAAGGAATCGCTAGAATCTAGCCGAGGCGATCAGGGGCTAAATTCAGATTTTCGGTTGATATCTTACTCACCGAAAGTGGCTGCGCCTTGCAACAAGGTAACAGTCTCTTTTCCTGCATTGGTGATGTCTCTGTGACAGAGTTAATATCTCTAATTCGACTTTGGGGGTAATGACTCACGGATCAGCCTGCTGTGCCGTTGGGAATGGCCCCATTCCGAGAATCCCGTTCTCGCTTTGAAGCCAGATTTTAATATCGTCAGGGAGGTATTCGGTAACAAGAGTGGGTATTCCGACACCGAGATTCACGTAGTAACCATCCCGGAGCTCTTGAGCAGCTCGCTTGGCTATCCGGCGGCGCGTCTTCTCACTGGGTTTCATTTCACCCATCGGTAGTCCGTCCTGTGAAGGAGGTGCAAGAGCTAGGATTTCAAATGGTTTGGGCTCGGTCGCCTTGACAATACGGTCGACGAAAATTCCAGGACAATGAATGTTGTTGGGCTCCAGTGATCCGGCAGGTACAATCTCTTCTGCCTCAACAATCGTCAATTTAGCATTTCTAGCCATTACCGAGTTGTAGTTGTTAGCAGTGTATCTGAATGATGTAAACATCAGAACAAGTGGTTGATGGGAATGTGACAATGACATGCCTGAACATAAGGTTACCAACTTCGTCCGCTTTCCAAGCATGGACAAATGCAACATCTCCGGCAATAGCAGGTTCCATGACGTATCTCTTGCCATTAAAAACCCTGTACTCCTTTTTGTTTCCGTGAATCAGGACGCCGTCCTTGAAACCGCCCTTTTTGAAGCGGATGGGTATTCCTCCGGTTTCCACAGTTGTCGAAGCACCTGTGGGAGTGTAGAAGGCGGGGATACCGGCGGCGTGCGCTCGCATACGCTCGACGAGAGTACCCTGGGGAACGAGCTCTAATGACATCCCACCATCAAGGTACATCTGTTCAAGGTATTTGTTACTGGATACCCATAGAATTCTAAGTATTGATGTTCTTGGGGAGTTAAATCGGACTCACCCTCCGAGGTACGAGATCATTAGCTTGTCAAGCTGTTTTGCCCGCAGCATTTTAACTGCAACGATCCATTCAATACATACAGTTGTCATCACTGCTTACTGAACTCACCAAGACCGCCGTCACCTGATCCGGCGTTGTTGGAAACAGCGGTAAGACCGCTGATCCCCTTCCTTTTGGAAAGGGCAGAAATAAGAGTTTCTACCAGACTAAGATCAGAACAGGCAAGACAACAATACAATGGCAACACTTACCAGGTGTTCCACATAATCCAAACCCTGTACTCGCAGGAAATTTGAGCTAACATCCTTACAATGAGAACCTCACTACTTACCTCCACTCAGTAGGATATCCCCGGACTTGACATCCGCTACAGCCTCGTCTGCCGAGTCCCATACTTTTCGTCTCTTAGGGGCCTGCCCGCCAACAGCTACGCTGTAGTGTCTTATGCGCACGTGAAGCGCAAAACTAGTAGATCGGAGAGCAGTCCGGGAACTGGATTTTGGGAGCAGCATCGTGGAGGACATAAGAAAAGAAGGAGCGTGGATGTTCACGAATAGATGGATTTTGAAGGATCGAAGCCTTTCCATCGATACCCCCTGGTGAATTTATATCTTGTCCAACACAACCGTCCCGGCCGCTGAACCAGCTCTCAGGCTGTATTGAGCCGATCGATTTACCGTGGTACATGGTACACCAGGTGGGCTACCGTCGGCAAATTGTTTCTCAGGAGCTGCCGCGTCAATTCTGATATTGGGATTGTGGGGAAAGAACACCAATCAAAGGGCGGCCTGGGGATATCATCTTTCATCCAGAGCGCGGCTTGAAGCTTGTGGTCAGCAATCTAATGAGCATCCCTGCCGAATGATGTGCCGGGTGGGTAGATCTGCTCACGTGACATCGAAAGTGTTTCTCACCTGCGGAAAAGCGTGCGAGTTAGTCGCTTCAAATCAGCAGTTGAAGACAGTGTAACACAAGTACTCACAGTGCTTAAAAAAGATCATCCGGCCCATCGCCACCACGCCGACTTACCAAGTGAATTCTAGAAGTTTGATGCTGAATGGCGCGGGGCCATGGAGTCACTGGCTCACCGTTTGTCCAAGACCAAAGTTGATATCCACATAATACATAGAATTGCAAATGCTACACATGGCTTCCCCGAGATCGAAACATGGTATCAATGATTTGACGGAGCCCTTCCATTACCCTAGAGTCAAGATTAAAGCTTGCTCGCATCCTTCCTCACCTTGAAATCACAGCCTGTTTTAGCCCTCACTTCCTCGAGGGTTACTCCCTCTTGAAGCTCAACAAGTTCCAATTGACCATTCTTGCGATCGACATCGAAGACGGCTAATTCTGTGACGATCTGGCTGACAGTTCGGGCTCCCGTTAACGGGAGGCTGCATTCTTTGAGGATCTTGGGGCTTCCATCCTTGGAACAGTGTTCCATGACCACGATGACCTTGGTCTTGTCCGGATTAGAGACGAGGTCCATGGCTCCACCGATTCCTGTAAAGAATAAGTATGATGAGAAAATACAGATACCGAGTCAAGCGGACGTCTAAAATGTTGTACCTTTCACTAATTTCCCGGGAATCATGAAGTTCGCAATATCACCAGCCTGGGAAACTTCCATGGCCTACCAGTGAAGAGTCGAATATCAGGAGATATCAGCGCTGAATGGAAACATATGCTTACTCCGAGTATAGAAACGTCAATGTGACCACCTCGGATCATTGCGAAAGACTCGCTGGAATCTTTGCGCGCACATGTAAGTAAATCATAGCTTTTCGAGGTAAGAACGAACTTACCAAAAATAGAAGCGCCAGGTAGCAATGTCACAGTCTCCTTTCCTGCATTGATAATATCTCTACATAGCAATATGAAGTAAAGCCTTCGTCAGGGATTAAGAAAATAACTTACGGGTCCAGTTGAGCTTCCGTAGGATATGGGCCCATGCCTAAGATCCCGTTTTCGCTTTGAAGCCAAACCCGGACACCAGGTTCCAAGTGCTCCGGAACTAGAGTGGGCATACCAATTCCGAGATTCACATAGAATCCATCCTTGATCTCTTTCGCTGCACGCTTCGCAATCCGGTGTCGTTGTTCCTTCGCGGCGGCCTTTTCAGGAGTTAGAGAGGCGGAATCTTGTGTTGCACTTGATGCTAGTGTGGTATATTCAATCCGTTTGGGTTCCGTTGCCGGTACGATACGGTCCACATAAATTCCGGGAACGTGGATAGCGTTGGGAGATAATGAACCAGCTGGCACGATTTGATCCGCCTAAAATAAGTGAACTGAGTTAAATTCAAATGCTCTCATCAGACTACATAGAGTTCTGTTTCTTACCTCCACAATTGTGAGCTTCGCATTCTTAGCCATCACTGTTCCAAAGTTATTTTGCGTGTACCTGCATGCAAAATTCAGCTTAGAGCTAGCTAGTAATATATTAAAGAAGCCCTCACCGGAATACACAATTTCCTACTTCGTCAACTTTCCAGGCTCGAACGAAAGCTACGTCTGCTGCGATGGCCGATTCCATAATGAAGCGTCGGCCCCCAAACTCTCGGGCCTCTTTCTTGATTCCAGGAATCAAGACGCCGTTAGCAAAGCCTCCTTCGTTGTATCGAACAGGAATCAATCCATCCTCAACTGCAGTCGAAGCACCCGTAGGGGTGAAGAAGGCGGGTATCCCTGCGGCATGGGCGCGCAAACGTTCCACCAGTGTTCCTTGTGGACACAACTCTAGTGATATTTCGCCTTTAAGATATAGCGCTTCGAAAGCCTTGTTGCTATACGCATCTCAATAACTCATCATGACGTCGTTAAAAGCTTCCATATCACTCACCCTCCAGGATAAGATGCGATAATCTTGTCGACTTGCTTGCTGTTGAAAAGTTTTCCTGAATGATTACGCGTCAAAAACCTTCACGAAACATATGGATACAGACAACACCTAAGCCAGAGTCACCCGCGCCCGCATTGTTTGATACTGCTGTCAACTTTGTGACCTCTTTCCTTCTAGTCAAAGCAGCCAAGAGTGTATCTAGGAAAGGTTTGATACTGAATACAACTCATAATTTCACCGGGGTTACCTGGCACTCCAGCAAGTCCAAAACCTGTCCAATGAATAACATAGACTCGTTACTCTGTGATTTGACTTAACATTACAATGGTCACTCACCACTGCAGAGAAGGATATCTCCAGACTTGACATCTTTGACCGCCTCGTCTGCAGAGTCCCAGACCTTCGTCTTGATGGGGCTTGAAACATCAGTTGGAGTGCTATATTGTCTGATGCTGGTTGTTATCAATGTCAAGCGCAAGCGAGTGTCATGGATTGGCTTGGGCACAGCCCTCGAGAGTCGTGCTACCAACATTCCGGCGATAACCAAGTCCTTGAACGCTTCCAAACTGCTAATACTCGAAGTCCCCGCGCTGTTTTATAAAAGTACTTGAAACTGTGATAACTAGGTCACAAGGCTGAGCGTGGCATGGATCGAATGTGAATCCGGACCACATCCGGGGTCGGGTATCCGCTCTCCAGTCGGACGTAATCATGTCCAGTCCCAACGCGTAAATGTTCAAGAATAATGGTGATCTGAGAGCAAGGATAACATCCTCGCAAGGATGCGGCATTGGATAGGATATGGTTAAACTACAGTACATGACAGCACAAAGATGGTATACAAGATAGAGTAGCGCTGGTTCAGTTGAGACGAGACTTGTCATTCCGTGATATATCATTTTGTTTAACGTCTTCTGCCTGGACCTTTTGGCCTCGCAAACGTTGTTTTCGCCGTATCATTCGTGTTTTTCACCTCAGCCGCTGCATCGAACCCTAGTTCGGATTTTAGATATGCCTCGTCAAGTTCCTTCGGGTCCGAAGTCTCAATCTTTTTGGAGGCAAGGGTAAAACTCGACGGGTTCTCATTGAAAATTGCCTTTGCTCTTTGGAAGACGCCGGAAACGCCAGATGAGTATACCATCCTGTATTTGATAGGCGACGAACTCGGGCAGGAATAGATGAAAACTATCAACGGGTTAGCTGAGGCTCAAAGCAGCGAAACAAACCTATGCTTCACCTATGTCTTTTCCAGTCGAGGAGGGACTGTTCGCCCATGCTAAAAATGCATAACCTTCGCGAAGAAGCAATTAATATGGATTCGACCACAGATATACCCAAAAAAACTTACAAGGCTCCGAGACAGGAAGAGAGGAACTCAGTTGTTCAACACCGATGTTAGATGATAACTCTAAAACCAGCGACTCCGTTGATGGTTCGATTTTCTATGCGTCCTTGAGCCGCAGTCATGGTAGGAACATGAATGTATGCGCACTATGATTACGAGACGGTCGCTATCACTTGTCATCAAAGCTTTGATAGCCTCTTCGGCGTCGGTGGACCAGGAAAGTCCCACTCCTGTGCCAAGATGATTCTGTCTTCCTCTACTACCCTCGTAGGTGTTTCCAGCCTCTCGCTCAGCTGCTTTGATGTCAGCCATTTCCTGTTCCCTTGCACTTAAAGGCTTCGGAGCAGCTGTGTGTCGCTTGTGGGCTGCATATGCTTCCGGTGAAAGGTCAGACTTCGCCGTGGCGTAAAGCGAGTCTGTAAACACAGCAGATCCAAGTGATTTAGTGAGAGAGTTGCGCGTCGACGCGTATAGCATCTAGTTAAACATCATCAACACTGTCGCTCGCCTGTAATATGCATATTGTTATAGCTCGCCTTGTCTCTGACTTTCGCAGACTCGGGGACATAGTTTATTACAAGCCATTCCGATTGTGGTTCGTCCAGTCGTGCTAACACATAAGCAGGTTCCGTGTCCTCCAAGATATCTTCCAATTGAGCTAGATCTTCATCCAGTGAACCGGATATGTTCAACACAGTGGCAGGCACGAGTGATTCTGAACGATAAATAAGATCAAGCACTCTGACCGAAAGAATAGCGAGAGTATAGACCGTTTTGAATGATAATCTTGATGAATCGAACGTCCTTCGACTCGACCGCAGAAGAGAATGCTTGGACGAGCTCTTCTGACACACCGATTCCTGATAATGCAGACATTTGAAGTTGCGAGCGCCAAATTTATTCGAAGATTGATCAGCGAGCAAGCTGTATCCTAGGCTGAGGTAATAGAATGATGCTAGGGTCCAATCGAACTAAGTAATATGTATAAAACATTTGCTGTACTCTACGCTTCAAATTGTTGCCTGGCCATCGTATGTATACAATCAGAACTCGGGAAATTTCTACATGATGGTCTACATTATACATTAAATGCGATGTATCGGTACAGTAAGTGCGGCGTATGTAATCAAGAGAAAGCGAAAACCAAAAGACAATGCAAAACTTCACATCCCCAAAGATCCCATGAAACTAGAAAGGTCAAGGCCTTCATATTCTTCCTCTGCCGGTAAATCTTCTAAGCCGTGAAGAACATTCTTCTGGCTGACAGGACCAACGACTTCTTTTGCTTTCTTCTTTGCGGCTGCCGCATCCTCGTCATCGGTGGTGCGTTTGAAAAGGTCGAGGACAAGGTCAGTGTCCATGGACGCCAAACCGGAATTTTGCTGGGTAACCACGGAATTAGCAATATTCAGCTTAAATCGTTGCAATCTATGATACACCATCAGAAATCAGATAGAAAGGTAAAAGCGTATCTCGTACCCCATGATTTTTTCCTCTAGCGTGCCCTTGGTGATTAAGCGATAGACGTTGACTACTTTTTTCTGCCCGATGCGATGGGCTCGATCCATGGCTTGAAGATCCTTCATAGGATTCCAATCATGTTCCACAAAGATGACAGTGTCCGCGCCAGTCAAAGTAAGACCGAGACCTCCAACATGGGTAGTCAACAGTAAACAGTCGATACTGGGGTCGGCATTGAATGTTTGGACGACGGCATGTCGTTTGTTGGGGTCTGTCCCTCCATCGAGCCTCATATATGTGACGGACGGCATATGCTGTTTGAACAAATCGTTCTCTATGATGTCCAGCATCTGTTTCATTTGGCAGAAAATAAGGGCACGATGCTGCGAGAATGCACTGGACTCTGGGACGCTGTCGGTAGCCTCGACCTTGCCAGCATCAGCTGTGACGCTAGGATTTGATCCAATCCCACAATCTGTCAGAAGTTGCCTATAGAGAAATGTCAGATGTTGAACGGCGACATTGATTTTACTTTAAAAACTGACCGAAGAGCGAGTAATTTCGGTGCATGCTGGATTTCGCTCAGGCTGTCGGGTTTGCCGCCTACTTTTTCTAGCGCTGCGGCAACTGATTTCGAATTGGTCTTGAGAATGAGCGAAGGATGATTACAAAGTTTGCGGAGATATTGTAACGACTGGAAGACATGTTGTTGACCACCGTCTTTGGGAGACGACTTTGTAGTCCCTGACTGAACAACGCCATCCACTTCGGTCTTGGCCTGTGATTTGCCAAAGTCGTCGTAGAGTGCTTTCTGTAGCTCTGAAAGCTCACAATAGTAGTCTTGAATGATCTTGGGCGGGAGATCGTTCAAGACGTCTTCTTTCAACCGACGAAGCAAGAATGGAAGAACTTGTTTATGTAAAGCCTCAAGAGCAAGTGCGGCTGCATATAATAGTCAACCCGACTGATCAGCCTCCAGTGTTGCAGAATAACTTACCGGCTTCACCAGTTTTTGCTTTACCATCGCGATTAGACAGGATAGGTTTGCTAAATCGATCATTAAATGAAGTCTCTGTTCCCAAAAAGCCAGGCATCAAAAAGTCGAATAGACTCCATAGTTCTAGGACGTTATTCTGGATCGGAGTTCCTGATAGGATTAAACGATGTTGCGCTTGTATGCATTTGACAGCCTTCGTTAGTTTCGTCTTCGCATTCTTGATGACATGACCTTCGTCGAGAATGCAGTAAAGCCAGTTGATATCTTCCAGACTCGATATATCATTCCGCACAACCTCGTAAGATGTAATGACCACATCTTTCTTGGCCAACTTGGGAAGTATCCGTGCGCGCTCTTTAGAGTTGCCAGTATAGAGTATAGGCTTCAGGTTTTCAGAGTATTTCAGGATTTCGTAATACCAGTGGCCAGTGAGCGTTGGAGGGCAGACAATGAGAGATGGTAAGTGAATGGCGTCGGGAGACTTTGTATCTTCAAATTTCTGGGTCCTTTCGGCGTGCTTACTAGCCAGTATACATATTGACTGAAGCGTTTTCCCCAGACCCATATCTGTTCATAGTGAATAACGCAGAAAACGAAAAAAAGATTTGTTAAACGAACCGTCACAGAGTATACCATGGAGCTGATACTTCGCGAGGAATGCCAACCAATTGACACCATCTTGTTGATACTTTCGAAGCTCGGCGTTGATAGTCACCGGGATTGTGTATTGCTCAACCTTACTGCCATCGAGCAGTTGCATGAGGAACTGCCGCTCGTCTTCTCGACGCTTCAAGAGTTCTTCGGGAAAGCCTGGAGGATCGGGTAAGCCAGCTTCCAAAGGAACCATTTTCACGAGAGATGCGAAAGTGTTCGTGGTCGTTGATCGTATATCGTCGTCCGGGTCACTCATACGTCCAAGCACTGGAACTACCAAGAAAATCACGTATGGAAGCGCTTTGATATCGAGGTTCTGCACGATATCTAAAGGCTATCATAAGATCGTCGTGAACTCATATATAGAAAAGCAACTTACGGTATATCACCTCTGCCGCGCCTTGTCTGTTGGCGAGCACCACAGGATCACCCAGCAGAGGGATAACTTTCTCAATGACGAACAACATAGCTTCAGAGGTCATCACGCTACAGATGGTTGCGAAACATCTTGCAGCGGACTGACGAATAATTGCATATCGGCTGCGCAATGCAAGGGTCATCGCTGGAAAGAGCTCTGCTAACTTTGGCCATAGATCAGAGTGAAGTGTAGGTGCAACAGCTTCAAGAACACTGAGTGAATCGATGACGTCTTGGCCGTATTGTTTGTCCATAAGATTGTCTGACTCTTTCGGTAAATCTGCCGAGATATTAGAGCCAAGCCATTGCTATACATGAAATTGACATACCAGTACTGCAGGCACTCAACAAACCTCCTGCCATCGAATGCCACATTTTTGGGATGGCTTCCAATAGTTGAGCTCCAAATTTCGCAGATAACTGATCGAATGCAAGACCAGCACCTCTCCTCGACAATCGTGCTTTTGAAGCGTCGTCTTCGATCGTTATACCGTCGCATTTTTCGGGGACATCCTTGCCGTTCTTAGCTGGCAATTGTTTTGACAAGGCTTGGAAAGTGAGGATGCCCTTGTAGACTGTACGATTGTAAGCGAATGTCGGGGTTCGTTCCGTATCTTGGCAGAGGAAGGTGCACAGATTCTTTACAATCTTATCCGGTGGTTGAGGAAGATTATGTTGGACACAGAATGAAATAAACACCGCAACAGCAACAGCAGATCGGGTTTGAAGGTCCAAATTTTCCTCGCTCTGACAGGATCACGTCAATACGTTTAGCCAGCTGCATTTGATACGAAAAGATTACCTTGATACCATTCATGATGCCTTTCACCACTGGGCTGACCTTGTCGGGGGTACTTTTGAATGAGACAAATGCAGCAGCAAACGCCGCAGAAACGCGCGTATCATGCTGAGCCTTGGCCTCCGCATAAAACTCGATGCTAAGCACAACCTTCTGTCGTTTTTCATTGATCACGGCAAGCTCGCGTTTCTTCGTTCGTCCCAGCTTCTCCTTGAGGCTGGTATACATGGTACCAACAGCTTCGTGAGCAGTCTCGATGGTGAAGCATCCCGGCCTGCTACCGGTGATGTCGATCTCGTTGCCAAGATGGGGGATCAGAGATATTGGAATCTTGCAATCGCTGGCAAAGGAATGAAGTAGCGCATAACACTCGGCGTGGATGCGGTGGAGAGTGAAAGCCATCTCGTGATAGGCAATTGGAGGAGGCTCTTGCAACCATGCCAAGGATCTCGTGCTTAGCTCCTGAGCGAGAGGGAATTTCTCGATGATAGGTGAGGACGGAGAGGCCACATCATATGCACGAGCCCATTCTTCCGCAACAATTGCAGCCAAGAATTTCTGTAGCATGCTTGTTGATTCCAGGTAGTGGATGAGAATCGGTTGGAACAATTCTTCGACAAACTGAAGGTATATATTCAAACGTGAACCAATCGCTCGTAAATGAAGACCACTAACCTTGGGGGGCCAAAATACGATTAATTGAGCCATTGCAGTAGCTGCCGCTACTCGAGCCTGCAAGATAACCTCAGAAGTGACCAATGATAGATCTTGAGCCAGCATGTTCTTGTCCACATTGTGTCGCTCAGGGGCAGCGCCATAACCATCCTCTGCGAGAACAGGATTATAGAAGGTTGAGCTGTCTATGACGACTCCCAACGGAGTCATCAATACCGCATACCAATCCAAAACGACCTGCTGTTTCACCAATTTCTTTAACCACCCAGGAACTGAGGAAGCCACCTCCAAAGCTGATTGCCACGCCATCAGCGTTACCTCACGTATATCAGACCGCTCCTCGACTATGAGATTTTGGAACAGTAGACGAAGGAATGGGGTCACTATCCAATCTCGTGGAAGTGAGGGTACTGTCATGAAAGATAGGAGAGTTTTGACAACCGCCAAGCGTACGTTGGGTATCGTATGCCGGAAGAAAGGAAATAGGGTTGGCGCAAGTTCGGTCAATGGGAGCCTTAAAAGAAGGTGATGAGCAAGGAGCAATCAAAGGGGATGAACTAAACTGACGAGATAGTAGCTTCAGCAAGGATATCGATCACTTTGCTATATGTCACAAGTTTACCTATCATGGGTGAGCACTCCTCAATTGACCGACATGCTGACCTTACCCAAAAGATCCATCACTGCCCCGACGCTGGAGCTCAAATCGTCTTTCATGTCCCTCAAACAGTTCCACAGAACTGTTAATACGCGATCCAATGATTCGGGAAGTCTATCGACGAGATGACCAGCAACAGGCAGCAAGCATGTTGCAGCTACGGCTCGTACGTCGTCGTCTCGATCCCCTAGACTGTGCTGCTATCAGATTGGGCAAACACTTTTGTTCTGAGAGAACATACCCGAGCACAGCGGCATCGACAACGCCTTGTAATATTTCTTTGCCAGCATCAGTTTCTTGGTCGGCGGTGGCTTCAAACAAGTCATTCCTGACAGCAACTTCGTATTTGATGCCCAACAACCCTGCATGTCGAACTTCCCACACATGGCTTTTGTCATCCTTGCTACTCTGGATTTTCGGGGCAAAATCCTGTCGAATCATTTGAAGGAGAATGGAATGGACATGTGTTACAGATCTCCGAGGCATGTGAATGAGAAGCGAAGCAAGTGTTTGTGATACTGTTTCACGAACAGGCGCCACTACCTGAAACGAATTGAGGGGTTGATGTTTATGAAGCGCACATGCCCTTACCTGATCTGACACGAAATCGCCAAACCTATCCAAGACAAATACGCAAAGAAGTTTAGCGGCAAGATGGTTACACCATTGTTCATGATGAATCGCATTTTCTTCCACGCCCACACCATCTGCATGCACAGTTAAAGAAATAAAAATACCTCAAGACTGCTTTGGATTACCTTTCATTCCCCCTGAGGCCCCTTGGACCTTCAGTAACTCTCGTAGGGCCATGGCAGCGCCATGCCGGGTTTCCCATGTGGCTGAGAATAAATCCACTTCCAGAAGCGTGACAATACCATCCCATACCCAAGCGCCAGGAACGACTTCAAGGGCATTGGATTGTTGTGATGCCTTGGGTGAAACAGCACCGCCTTTTGATGGATCAATTATGACCTTCTCGGTTGCAGAGCCGGGATTAGGACTATCTAGGCGTGACTTGGGTTTGTCTTGGGCTTCTGCTGATATAAGTCGTGCTCTAAAATGTAAACAGTTGGATGCAACACAGATGAAATAGTAACGGACTTACTTATTCGCTCCACTAGGAGCAGCGTTATATTTCGATCCAGCATTAGCAGGTGGCGGTGGTGGTGCGGCAACGAAAGCAGAATTGCCAGGTTTCCTCTTTCTCTTGAGGCGATTCCGCTCGCGAGCAGAGAGCCCATTGAGATCGTCTCCTTCTGATGCTGGCGTCAATGGTGTCACAGGAGGTGGAGTTGCGGGGGTGGAGGATGAGGGTCGGATCGGTGGGGAACGTTCTTTTTTGATAGGAAAATCAACCTCCATAGGCGATAACGAAGGCGTGGATTCGTCTCTCTTTGTATTATTATCTGGATCCATATCAGTATCACCTTCAATAGCTAGTTCTTTATCAAGGTCCATATCATCAGCAGCGCCGACACTATCCAAGAAATCTAAGCCGAGACGACCCATAGCTTCCTTGCGAGCGCGTTTAACTTCTACGGAGTTCGCCAGTATGCCTGATGGTTTCGAATATTCTTTGCCTGATGAGGCAAGTAGCAGGTTTCCTCTCTGAACGAGCTCCTGGACGGAAAAAGTAGGGAATTCGGGGGGAGATATATCGTTGTCAATGCTAGGCTTGACATCGACATTTTGAGGTTCCCATATAGGAACTAGGGAAAATATTTGTGAAAGCGCATTTGACGCTGCTGATCTAGTTTCATAACTCTTGGAGTGCAAGTAAGGTAAGATCTGGGCAACGATCAGCAAAAGTTAGCGATGGAGTGGATGTTAGGAAGCTCACGCGCGCTACTACGGCCATTAGTTCAGACCAGGCTGAGGAGTCGCCGAGAGACGCGTGCTGGCGAGTTGTTTTGACATCATCTTCAGTTGCTACATCACTGATTACGCTTTTCGCGGCTAATTGGGCAAGTTGTTTCGCTGCTGTGTTCCTCACTGAGGATGAAGATCCTGTATCAAGTAAAAGGAGGAGCCTGTCCAACCTACAGAAAGCAAATTTATTGTGCAAGTTCTAAGAACTACAAAACATAACTGAGCAGCCACAAACGGGCGTACCTAGAGGTCATGTCCGAAAAAGGAATGCGGTCTACGCCGTTCGGCGCGGGCCGTGCAAAGTTTTGCTTTGGGAGGAAATGATCGTCTGGGGAGTTTTCTCACGGTGGTTCCTTCGCCGTTGTCCTTTTTATCTTCTGGCCCGCGTGACGAAAAATAGCTGCAGTCACGTAAATGTCACGTGTGTGACAGAGCTTCTTTCCTTCTCACACGTGGAGTTGGTCAACTTTCTTTCTTTCTTTTGCTTGCCGACGTTCGAAGATTGTCAAAAGTTGTTAAAGGACCTTTAGTGGTTGTTCATTCTTGCCATGAATAACCTTGTGGATGCTCTCCTTGAACAACTTGCCGATGATAAAGATCCTTGTGCAGTAGGTAAGATTTTGCTATCACATCAGGAACAATTCGCCATCCGAATGTTCTGATGCCATCTGTAAGATCTGAACAAGTGCGGAAAAGATATCATTGGTGATTTCACTGCAGCCGGACAGCTTATACGGAATAACATCGATTATGATGGCGCTAGAGTTCGGATGGAGCATTTTATACAGCTGTCATATAAAAATATGGCTTCGCTCCCCCCGTCAAGGTCGAAATGCTGGAGAAGACTTTATACAGATGCTTGTATCTTCAAGGCTCTGGCCCAGGTTATCCACCCCGATCAAGTGTCTATTGCCATCGCCTTGGAGGCTATCGGAACTTTAGATCGTGCGATCATCACCGCTGGAGCTGCCGGTGAAGGCAGATTGCCTTTGATTCTGGATTTTATACGCGAAATTCAATCAGCATATTTGTCTGCATATCCCATGGGCCTACCTCTGTTTGATCTTTCCATCGATGATCGTTTCCAATCACCCAAGTGTGCCACGTATTGTGATACGCCCCCATGCATATCGCCACCTTCTTTCACTGCCTTTCAAAATCAGTGGGCCCACACCCCTTTTATATTGCGCAAATATCTAAGCGACTGGCCTGCAATGACAGATCATCCTTGGTCTTCAATTGAATATCTACACTCCGTTGCCGGTCCGGGACGAGTTGTACCAGTTGAAGTTGGTGAAGACTATAGATCTGAGGAATGGTCACAGAGACTGATTGATTGGAATACCTTTCTGTCGTCTTTATATACACATCATCAAGACCAGGGCAAACGCGAGGTACTCTATCTTGCACAGCACAACTTGCTGACACAGTTTCCTGCGTTGAGGGACGATATCATCGTCCCAGATTATGTTTATTCATCTCTTTCTCCGCCAGCAAATTGTCCCGGCTATGCCCCTCCTGGAAATGAAGATCGGCTTATAATTAACGTGTGGCTAGGCCCCAAGGGTACCATATCCCCTGCACATACGGTATGTGTTTACTATGATTGGTGTGCGTTAAATTGATTATCGTAACAACAGGATCCGTTCTTCAATTGCTATGGTGAGCATGATTGCTTCTCCCGCTATTTTTGCTTGATATGTAGTGTTCATTATCAGCACAAGTGGTAGGCCGTAAGACGGTGTGGCTTGCCCCTCCTGATGTCCAGGATCAGATGTACCCATACTCGGAACGGACGTCCGGCATCGCTGATAAGGCGCACAATCCAGCCGCCAACACCACAAATCCGATGATGAGCAATACTTCGCGCGTTGACGTCTTTCCATCATCGGAAGAAGCGGAGACACAGTCGAAGAGTCAGTTCCCCGCTTTCTGGGAGAATGTCCCAAAGAAAGCTTCCTGTGCGATATTGGAACCTGGGGACATGTTATTCTTTCCTCCTGGCTGGTGGCATGCGATGCGCAGTGAAGAGCCCAGTTTTTCTGTATCAATGTGGTTTTAGAAACCTGGTATATAATCACCAGTAGATAATAATTGTACCATTCCCTTGCGACAGTCTCATTCCAATCCATGGATGTTGCACCTCGTGCTGTACAGCCTCTGAAATACCGGGTATAACCGAGTTGCGATCCGGCTGGCTTGTTCATGTTGGTCACGGTTGGGAAACATACGTTAATAACCTTTTCAGCTTTCGACGACCACAAAAGTCCCAGCCGTCGACTCTTCTTTCTTTGTTCATGTCTTTAATGGACAATGACCGTGTTGCTGGGCGCACGTCTCCCTTTCCAAACTCCAGCAAAAGTGGCGCTTTATCTCCTTTGCCCTCTGCTTCGTTAACAGAAGAACATATATCGGAAGCGCTTCTCCAGTCTCCCGATGACGGTGCTACATTGGATTTGACACACAGGAACCTTGCAGACGTTGGTGAGGATGGCGCACAAAGCCTAGCAACTATCGGCAGAGGTGACTCGCTTGAAGAAGATAGTTCCGTGCTCAGGTGTGTTGAACTGATGCAACGCGCTTTCACTTCACGTTCATATTGGGCTCTGCGGGCCTCACCAGAATTGCTCTTGGCTATAATCGATTGGCGACCCTACCGACTGCTTTTGCGCTTCTGTCACGACTAAGATACCTGAACTTGAAGAATAACAGCTTTTCCGTCTTCCCTGATGTGGTCTGTATAATCAATGCTCTTCAAGTTCCTGCGTGCTAATGCTTGGTTGGTCTGTATGGCTAGCTCACTCTAATGGACTCGCTGGAAATTTTAGACATCAGCCGTAATAAAATAAAGAGGCTGCCTGCACAACCAGGTTCACTTGTAAACCTCAGAGTGCGTACCCACCTACCACTTCTTCCCATGTTAGTTCAGCTAACATTTCCATCCAGGTATTCTCCATGTCACGAAACAAGCTTACAAAATTGCCGAGCTATGTCGCAGATTTTCACAGTCTTAATGTCATGAAACTGGACCACAACCCCATAGAATGGCCCCCCAAGTCGGTTCTAGACTTCTCTGGATCCATCGATGATGCACAGAACGCGAGGAACTGGATCTCTTCTGTGCAGCAATGGCTAAGAGATCACAGTCCTTCCCATAACGACCAACGAAAGCCAAGCGTAGACTCGCTGCTCAGCGAGAGCGCTGCATTGGACAATTCAATGTATGTAGGTTTCAGGAAGTCCCATCACAGATGCTCACCTAATGAAACAGCGAGGATACCATTCAGTCTTGGACACGTTTCCACGAAGACGACAATGATCCTGGTGTTACCCCTCACGCACGTTCCTTCTCCATTGATTCCGAATTCCCCCCTATGCCAGATGTTTCGCACTTGATAGCCCAATCACCACGTTTCGAACGACCCCCACCATTACGTCTAGGGACACTTCCTCCCTTCAATGGCCATCCTCGTTCGAGTTCCCCAGAAAGCTACCTCCCCACTCCAGAAGAATCTGTGTCATCTACGGACGATGAGAATACCGCAGTTCCCGAAGGTCATCAGCATACCCGAAATGCTTCTTATGCCAGTGGCAGTCGCGACCGCCGCCCTGCTTTGTTCGGCAAGAAAAGCCTACCAGACCTCAAGATTGTGAAAATGAGTGATAAAGACGCACCTAAGTCGATCTCTGAACCAGCATTAACGCACCCAAACTCGAGTGAATCACTAAAGGCGGACGCGACATACGAATTTTCAATACCCTCTCCCCTTTCGCATCGACAAGGTTCATCTTCATCTTCTGAGGGCTCCGCACAGTCTCGATTATACCATCCCTCAACACACACACCACCTTCATCATCACCGACTTCCGTCGAGCGCATACCGCCCGCGGAAACTGAGCGCCACGCATACTTTAAACGTCTATCCGCTCTACCTGCTAACGCCATCTCCACCAACCTCCCTCCTTCGCTTCGAATTCTGGTGGAATGCTCACGATCGATATTCTTTGCGGTTTCGCAAGTGCATCAAGCACTTTCCCATTACATCACTCACACTCTTGACGAGCAACTTTCTTCTGTCCTGAAGAAAGTCACCGATCCCGCGTACACATATATGATGCAGCTTAACACCGCTCTTGAACGCTTCGATGCGATGGGAAAGGTGACAACACCGCCTCCTACTCTGTGCCGCGCCTTAGTGGAGAGTAGTCGGGATTCTGCGGCGGTATTCGGGAAAGCGATCGCAATGCTGGCCCTACAGTTGAAGATCATCGCATCGAAAGATGATGACCGTTATATGCGCTCATTGATCTTGATATTTTATGGCGCTATTGCAGAGATTTCTTGTGCCTGGCAGTCAATGGCCCCTCATATTGAAGCCGTTAAACCTCACCTTGCTGACAGCCGTCGAGGGCATGGCGGTAAGGCTCATTCTACATCCAACGGAATTCCCAGCCCGGAACTTCCTCCAGCGTCTGCACCGGCCATATTTTCGCCATTCAACGTCGCACAACATAGTACACCGATGGCCAGGAGCCGTCCAACGCAACAAAATGGTTTAGGTAGGGTTCGAACGACGAGACGGCATGCGGGATCGTTCAGCTCTAAAGACGTTGAGATCGGAAGATCGCTCCCTTCGTATGATTTGCCCCCGCGTCCCATTGGAGCGATCACGGCGACCCCATCGACTCTGCGCGCTGGATTGCGACATCCGGCGCTTCCGCTATCAGCATCGACATCTAGCTTGGCGCCATCCCTGATGTCCAGTACTAGCTTTGGCGCGTTTTCCTCGCAGAATGCTGGTCCACTGTCTCCATCTACGTCCGGACAATTGATGTTTTCCATGAGGAAAACTAATCACTCACGGCAAACTTCTCAAGCCTCACTAACGACTTCTTCATCGTCATCGTCGCCCCTAACTTCTCAGCGACGTCCCACCCTTGAGATTCCTCCTTCACGCACGCTAGTGGACAAAGATGCTCTGCGTGCCATGGGAGTAGCAGTAGAAGCAGCGCCAGCAGTGTGGGACATGATCAAAGAGATTATGGAGGGTGTTTCCGAAGCGAAAGGGGCTGACGTAGACATCCAAGAATCACTTCATATCGCAAGAGCGACGACAGAACGGCTAAGAACTAATATACATGCAACGCGCTGCGGAGACCCAGCGGCTGATAGGAAAGCGCTGCGCGAGGATGCACACGTGTTTGTCAAGGTGGGTGAATGCGGTCGCGGCGAACGGACCTTTCCTTTCTGACTTGCCTCGTGCCCAGATTGTTGTCAAATTATCAAATTTCGTCAAGACTTATGGGTCCTCTCATGCACTGTTTTCAGATTTGAGGGCTAAAATGGTTGCTCTCACAAATGCGACGCAGGAGTTTGTTATGCTTCTACACGTCTCATCGTTCTCGCCATCATCGACTCCCCGGCCATACTCCCCAATGACTGGACCATCTCTAGCCCATCCCAATTTTAGTAGTATGCTCGAGGACGGCAGATTGGGTGCGAATCTATCTCGGAGTCGCAGTACCCAACAGCCGAAGTCGCTGAAACTCTCAGCGTCAGCAACGCGAGAGTTGCCTCGCAGCGCCCTACCCAATCAGTCTTTCAATATCTCGGTTCCGCAACGGACAGGCGATGGTCGCAATGGGGATGTTGCTGATGGAAGTTGACGCTGAGTGTTTGTTGGGTTCTTGATTTTGTGATGTCCTCCCACACGGGTTTCTTATAGCCATGCTTTTGTACCTTTTCCCGAGCTTCTTTGACTTTCTCGTTCTCTAGCAAGCATTGACTCTATATTACTGCCGCATCATACATATCCTTTAGTACCCTTCGTCTTTCATCATCCATAATGTTATAATTGCTAGGCCGCGCCACAGAAAGCAATGCTAATCACCTTCACCAGCGCTCGTTGCATCTTATATGCAATTTGACATTCAAGAAGGCGAGGTATCTTTAACCTCGGTGCTTCGCCGTTCGCTGCTTCTGAGATATGGACACAAATAGGTGCTGTGAACCTATAGTTGTTCCACCGCTCACTTTCTCATCACCGCTTGACAACACACTGAGTTATCAATTGGATTGATCGGTTTCCAGGTCAGTCTTCGAGCCAACTCCTGGTACATCATTGGTACCGATAATGCTTCGATCACAATCCTGCCACTAATCCGCGAGACCTACAGACCGCCTGTGCTTATAGCTTATCATGGCGTTCAAACATTTACCAGCTACTGTGACCATCGATGCAAAGCCCTATGCATATAGTTTCCCCCCGCGACACACAGCCCTGGTCATTATCGACATGCAGCGCGATTTCTTGCTCCCCACTGGTTTTGGCGAAATCCAAGGGGGAGATCTCAAAGCCGTGAACGAGTGTATATCACCGACGAAGGCGCTTCTCGATCTCTTTCGCAGCGTCGGCATGCAGGTCCTGCACACCCGCGAAGGACACGTGCCAGACCTCTCAGATTGTCCGTCCTCGAAACTCGTGCGACAAGCCGCGGCACCGGGGAACACGCAGCACGGGCTCATCATTGGCGATAAAGGCGAGATGGGGCGACTGCTGACACGGGGAGAGTACGGCCACGATATCATCTCGGAGCTGAAGCCGCTAAGGCGGGAAGTTGTCATCGACAAGCCTGGAAAGGGTTCATTTTGGAGTACCGATCTGATGGAGAAGCTGAGGGCGAGGGCTATTACGCACTTGATCGTCACCGGAGTGACGACGGAATGTTGTGTCGCGAATACGATACGAGAAGCTAATGATAGGGGATTTGAATGCTGTGAGTGATTTTATAAGTCAGTGATGTTGGGTGGTTCTGAGCAAAGATAGGTGGAATCGTGGAGGCGACAGCGGGGTATAACGCCTCATTCAAAAACTGCACTTTGGATATGCTACATTGGTCTCAAGGGCTATTTGCGTTTGTCTCCCACTTGCAGCCCCTTCTGGATGCTCTTCTTCCCTATAAAATCGAACCGGCGATCTCTACACCATCGGCATGGGATGGTGACTTGAGGGTTGAGGCACTTGCAGAAGGATATCGCAAGGGACTATCGCCAGTCACGGTCATGAAACAATTATATGAAAAAATTGAAGCATATTATCAAGTTGACCCGGCGATATGGATCCATCTCCTCTCGCGAGAAACCATCCTAGAAGCTGCGAGCAACCTATTGACACGATTCCCAGACCCGCTTGACTTGCCACCCCTATTCGGTGTACCATTCAGCGTGAAAGACAGCATCGATGTCGCCGGTTTACCGACCACCGCTGCGTGTCCGCCTCTTGCTTCGATTCCAACGGCGTCAGCAGCGGTCTGCCAAAAGGTCATTGATCAAGGAGCTATCCTCATTGGCAAAGCAAACATGGATCAACTTGCTGCTGGAATGACGGGGTGCCGGTCACCATTTGGGATTCCGCGGTCCGCGTTTAGCAAAGAGTTTATCTCTGGGGGATCCTCCAGTGGAAGTGCAGCCAGCGTTGGCGCCAAACTCGTGTCGTTCTCGCTTGCCACGGATACTGGAGGATCAGTACGGGTTCCAGCGTCATTCAACGGGATTGTGGGGTTCAAACCTACAAGAGGGACTGTGTCATTCCAAGGGGTTCTGCCTGCCTGCCTTTCGCATGACTGCTGTGGATTCATGGCACACACGGTGGAGGACGTTCGGACGGTCTGGCAAGTGTGCGAGGGCTTTGACCCGGATGACAGGTATGCCAAAGGGAGCCCACCAATTCCGCGCCACGTCAATTCCATAGGGCCGCAGAGAGATGCGTTTCAATTCGGAGTCCCTCCTCCTGAGGCGCTCGCTGTCTGTAGTCCCGTGTATCGCGAGATGTTTCATAAGGCCGTTGGCACTCTCCAAGGGATCGGTGGGAAACTTGTCGAAGTTGAGTGGGCTCCTTTCGAGGAGGCTGGTAAGCTTCTATTTGGAGGGACCTTTGTTTCCGAACGTATGGCGAGCTTGCCGGATGGATGGTTAGAAGAGAATAGGAAACATTTACTCCCCATCGTTCAAACATTCTACGACAGCTTTGTATCGAGGAACAGCACGGCGGTCCAGGCATTCCGAGATCTCCAGGCAAAAGCAATGTCAGTGACAATCTGACCAAATTTCCTCGCATCTTATTGACCATAGAGCAGGTATACACGACAAGCGGAAACCATCTTCAAACCTGGGCCAAACGGAATCGATGTCTTGGTGGTCCCATCGGCACCGACGCATTGGAGCGTAGAGCAGGTGCTTGCCGACCCGGTGAAGACGAGTTCGGCTTTGGGCACATTTTCGAACTTTGCCAATGTGCTGGATATGAACGGGATAGCTGTCCCTGCAGGAACGTACTCGATCGAAGGATCTGGTGCCGCGCCGCTACCATTTGGTGTGACTCTTCTCGGGTCAAGCAGGACAGATGGTATCGTTTTAGAGATTGCACGGAGATTTGAGGCTGCCCAGCGCTAGACTGTATACACCGTGTAATAACTTTAGCCTTGGAGTAACAAACACATTTACGCTTGCGACCAGGAGATTGCCACGTGGGAGAGGTGTATAACATTTGTAGACTTTGTTGGTAGACATCATTGATCCATTCCACTAGTACTGCCTTGCACAGGCAGCTGCGGCATTTCCTTGCTACAAGGGCGCTCATCACAATCGATTATTCACAAGAACAAGTTCCTGTGTGTGATCTAAATCAACATCTGGTGTGTTTCCTGTATCGAAGGAAAAGGCGCTCAAAGGTCATTCTTCTCATTCAACTTGTGCACTTTCAGGTGACTCTGTCGTCTATCTAACACTCTCCAACCGCCATAGCTTAATAGCTATAGGAACTGGGTAGCTAAAGTCGATTTGAACGAGAATATGGACTCTCCACCACATGTCCCGTATCAGGCTTACCGGGTGCGTGCATTTAGATGTAGCCTCACCATAACTCATGGACTAACATCGTTTATAGTCCAAACGGCATTCACGCACGGTATCGTCATTACCGCTGGCTCCAAATGTCTCTCCACCGCCATTATCTCGCCCAGCTAGTGTCGTCAGTAACGTCTCGATTCCCATTCCCAACGGCCCCACATTTGCCTCACACCAAGAGTACTATGACACAGAGAAGTTAGCTTCCGAGTTTACCAACGTCGTCTCACTCGTGACGGAAAATGCGCCCAGGATAAAGCCTACTGTTGATGTTAATCCCGTAAGGGATCTCCCGACTCCACTCATGACGAACGGAAGTACGCCTGAATCATCTCCCCCAGAAGTGTCTCCTACTAGCACCAAGGTAGCATCTCCCCCGCCTACACATGAACCGTTGCAAGATACACCTCCTGCGCCATCGCTCCCGAATGGGAATGCAAATGGGAAGAACAAAGCTGTAGATCTAGAGCCGCCCGCTGCATCTGCTTCTCAGTCATCTAGTCAATCTACGGGCAAGTCCCGGAAGACGACTACGTTCCGCCGCATCCCCGCTACACGTTCCCCTCTGCCATCTTCCCCTCTTCGACCTCCGGGAACACTTCCCAAGACACAAACGCAGAAACCAGCACAGTCACAGCCACCAATCCAATCTCAACCTTCGCCCCATTCTCGCACATCATCCGCCTCCTCGTCCATTCGCCAATTTGACGTTCCTCGTCCCCCACCAGTCCACCACCGCGTTACCTCTCTGACGTCTGTCCACTCAACGATCGATGAGGACAAGCCCTTCGTCGCCCCTGCACCTATCCACCCGCCTCCCCGAGGGTCATCGATGCTGGCTCCTCCACCGCCACCTCCAAAGACCTCATCACCTGCCATGACATCCGCACAGAGCTCCCTTGCTCCGTCCCCAGTTTCCCAGAATCTGTCGCCCTCCCCATCACCTTCAACGTCCAGAGCAGCGTCTACATCCGGCAATACTTTTACTCCCACACCACCGCCTTCCACCCGTTCCGCCGCACCATACCGACCCGGTTTCCAGCCCAGAGGCCTCTACCGTCCACGCACAGACGATTTCTTCGCCGCACGACGTGCAAAAGTGGACGAGGGCCGAGTTGAAAGGACGAAGCTCGAGCGGAGGTTCGAGAAGCTGATCAACCTGCATTTCCCGGAGGAGGGGCGGGAAGAAACAAAGAGACCTGTGGAGCAGAGGCGGTCGTCGTCGATCTTTGAGCTGGATTTCCGGAATTTGTCGAGTTTGGATGCGGGAGAACTTTGGAAGGGCGTAGTGCAGTCCCAGGCGCTGCAGGGGGCCAAGGGCGACCTACGAGGTATGCTTTGGGTGTGCATGGTATCGTTCGCCTGATTTGATTCAATCGACTTTCCGTAGCTGCTGAACAGCGTATAACACCCTGGCAAGAGGATGGTGCTGTGCCCAAATGCCCGCTATGCACGTAAGTGGTGTCCATGACGCTCTTGTTACATGAATCCCAATCTCTGCTATTCCTTAGCGCGTCCTTCCATCCTCTGACAAATCGAAAACACCACTGTCGTCTCTGCGGCAAGATCATGTGCTCGCTCCCGATAAAGCACCCACAACGTCCTCAGCCATGCTCTATCCTGTTTGTCGTCGATGCTAAGACGCGGCGCATCGAAGAGGTTGGAGAGGGCGTGGATTATGGTGTGCGGAAACGGCGAGGCAGCGTAGACAGCCGGAAGGGAAAAGAAAAGGGGAAGGACGAGGAGGAAGAGGAGAAGTTTTTGAAAGGCGTGAGGATATGTAGGGATTGTCAGCCGATTCTTGCGTATGTGTTCTGTTCGTCTGTTAAGAGGTGCATTCCTGACTCGTCATTCATCGCACGTGGTCTAACAGGCGAGAACAATATTATCAAGAAGTAGCCCACGCCCCGCCATTCATTCGATTTTACGAGGTCCGTCATGCAGCTCTTTTTCCATTTTCAACGCATTTAACTCACAAACCATCATTGTCTTAGGCATTCATAGATGTAGAGAAAGAGATTGAAGACTCCCTCCCTCAATTCCAGGAGCTGCTACTAACACTCAGGTAATCACCCCCTGAGCCATTCATGCTTATTCCTCATCATGCGTTTCCCATCAGCAACGATGACCAGCCCACGAAAGAAGCCTCCGCAGCACGTAAACGTCTCCTCGATGCCTTTGCACAATACGACGCACTTGCCAAACGCATATGTAAGATCCCATGCGCGAAAGGGGGCTCGCAGGACCGCGTACAGAACGCGATATTGACGCGGGCGAATCTGTTCTTACAGAAGCACATGTTTCCGCTCCAGGTGTGTTACGCATGTATCCCTTATTTTCCACGTGCGTCACGCTGATTGTTCGAAATCCATCGCATGAACGATTGATTATGGACTATAGTCACTCCCGAAACCCAAGAAACACAATAAATCCAGCTCTTCATCCTCGCCGTCGCCTTCGGCTGGCCCAGCGCAAATTGACCCTGACTCGGCACTCGCGCATGCCCTGCAACCGCTCCTCGAACAGGAAGCGTTGTTGGAGTCGTTCGTCGAGGAAGCTATGACAAGACGGAAGTTCGAGGATGCGAAGACGCTGAAAACGAATTTGGGAGAGATCAGGGGAGAGATTGAAAGAGTTATGGGGAATGTTGGAGGAATGGGCGGTCGATAGATTCAATGGATTGTATGTTTAATTTCGCGGAGACTAGATAGCTAGAAGCGAGCTGGGATACTGGGTTGGGTGTGCATAGATAGTGGAATGTTTCTGACATGGATTTGACACCACCGAAAGATATTTGATGGTTTGTCATTTGGAGTCACAATAAATGATAGAAGCCGCTGAGCCACTGCATTAGATCTTTTTGTGTAACCATCATTCCCCATGAGCGAATTTGTACCTTGTTTCTCATCTCGCTGGCAGGCTGAGCCAATGCCTCATTGTTGTCTGAATTTGTCTGCCTCACCGCCTTATATCCCAGCTGGCTTCCTTTGTCTTTTCATCAGTGCGGCGTTGCAAACGCAGACGCATCCTGACTTTCACTGATAATATCAATCAAACCATATCCACTGGCATGACCTACCCCCCAGCTCTGATACCCGGCAAGCGATACGATCTTGTAGAAGGCTTCAACGCACTTGCTTTAGCCGGTAAGACAGATGAGAGAACTCTCCCAGATATACCGTTGGGAGGTGCTGGCAATGCACCCAGTTTTGTCGGCGGGTTCAGTCCTGATCGTGTGGCTTTGAATGCTGCCTTGGACGCAAGTCGCAGACCTCATAATCACCAGCAGACAGGAAATACACAGGGATATGGCAGAGGCTCGGCGAATCCTCTACCAAGACCGCCGGGCTTTGTGTCAATGCCCACTCCGCAAGTTGGGAACCAGTCATTGACTATGCAACATGCCCTTAATGTCTTAGGTGGTCCTTCAAACCGTCCACCACTGGCGGCAGTACCAGAGGTACATTCACCTCCTTCTCGTCCCCATTCCGAGTCTGTGCTCTCCCCGCCAGCACTCACCCAACCATCCATATCCACATCCCTGGCCAGACCCTCTCTTCCTGTGACGCCCCAAAACCGTCCGAGGGCTGCATCAACTCCGGTCTCCCCTACAGTGTCTTCCTCAGGGAAGAACGCGACCAACGCCAATACAGTACAATGCGCTAGCACGACCAAGACCGGGAAACGATGTTCGCGTCAGGTGAAGCTCCCCTCTGCACACTCGCATGTGGATCCTGCGCCTGTGGCATACTGTCACCAGCATCGTGATGCGATGTTCATCGCACAATCAGGATTCTATGCGCGTTTGCCTGGACGACCCGATAAATGGATAGAGTTTAATGGTAAGCATATCTGAGAGAAGGTAAACGGAATTGGTGTGATTGAAATGCAACCGTCGACGCAGATTATATACCCCAATACCTTCAACGTGATACCCAACTGGCACTTCGAGTAGAAATGGAAAAGGCAGCATCGGCATCTGACGTCCCAGGCTACATATATACATTCGAGATCCGTGGTGAGGCTATCAGTTTCCTAGCTCTGTTTTGACGCATGGGCATATTCACTAATCCTATCTTGCATCATATCCCTGTATAATTCACGTCTCTCTCCCTTCTATACACACTTACAGATACCACCCGCCCGAAAAGGATCCAATTCAAAGTGGGGCGTGCCGTCAACCTCGTGAAACGTTTGGATGAATGGGCAAAGCAATGTGGATCGAAAGAACAAGTCATACGTGGGTGGTGGCCTGGGTCCGTCCAGGATGGTGAGAATGGTGACAGCGATAGTGGTAGCGGTGGTGGTGGTGATAGTAATGGTAATGCTGGCAATGGTACGCTCCTCCGAGGTCACATCAACCCTGGCAAAGCAGGCCCCCTATGTCATCGCGTCGAACGGCTCGTACACATCGAACTCGCGGACCTCGCGGTGCATGCGCCATATCTGGACGCACGCTTTCCGAAGATCGATACCAATCCGTCATCTTCACAAGCAGGAGCGTCTCCGCGAAAAGGTGCCACGCTGACAGCTGTAAAACCCTGTCCTGATTGTGAGTCCTCTCTTCGTCGTGACTTTATAGTAGTGTTTGGAGGCGCTTCAAGGGTTAGCGCTGATTCTCAATAAATATAGGCGGGAAAGAGCACCGAGAGATATTCTCCTTCCGGCGGGCAGAGAAGGGGCGGTTCAAAGGGCGGGAATGGGACCTCATCGTCAGACCAGTAATTGAGAAGTGGGGGAAGTTCGTGGCGGATTATTATTCATAACAAGCGATTATTGCATCAACAGGACTTTTGGATTGGTGAGGTCTATTACCCGTCTATGTATCACCGGCAGAGACAACGTCGAAGGTTGCGCACAATCAAGCGCACTGTCGAATTTTGTTGCACTTTTCCTCAGAGATAAGTCGTTCACAATGCAGACATAACCAACTCCGAGGACCCCGCGTCATCATTAATATGGACGATATCTTGAGGGGAATACATGATGGTGCAAAACAGGGGCATGCACCGGATTCTTATATGGTTGATTTCGTGTGCACGTGACCCCGTCGCGTCGCGCGTCGCGGTGCAGAATTCCAAACTTTAACTCTTTGTTTACTGCCCCAGCTTAGTCACGCCAATAGTCCCAGTATAAATACCTGGCGACATTTCTTTTCTTTCCCCCATCCCGTTGTCCTCTCATCTCTCCTTGCACATTCACTCATACCACTGCTCACAAGTTGTTTTGCGATGTCATTCCATCTGCATTACCAGCCAACTGATCCATTTGGCACTTCAATTT
The DNA here is from genome assembly GCA_021014935.1 of Hygrophoropsis aurantiaca. Taxonomy (NCBI): domain Eukaryota; kingdom Fungi; phylum Basidiomycota; class Agaricomycetes; order Boletales; family Hygrophoropsidaceae; genus Hygrophoropsis; species Hygrophoropsis aurantiaca. The sequence continues at coordinate 38,626 of MU267812.1, forward strand.
ACGAGTGTCGATCTAGTTTGGCGAGCTGAGTGTCTGTACGGGCGGGCTGATAGCGACAATACATGGGATCACCACATGGCACCGGCGGGTTGACGGTGTTCATTCCGGGGGACGTCTTCGACGGTTGATGTGCCCCGACAATGCAGCCCTACCTCTTCTCTTCATCTCGCCCTCATTATCTTCTCGTCGATCCAGCTGGACGCAGCTTCATCGACACCATCCGCCTTCTTCTCCAAATCTCGAACAAGCACGACTGTAGCGGCAGGGACATCTTAGCTGATGTACTCCAAAGTTTCGCACAGGAAGATCAGCAGCAGACCGATATAATCGCAATCATTTCCGATAGCACCAGAGTTTCTTTTTTGCATCAACGACTCGGATTTTCATGGCATGGCCAGCATAGATTTGTCTTTCATTTACTTCGTA
>MU267813.1:0-30772 GCA_021014935.1 Hygrophoropsis aurantiaca
GTACCTCAAGGGCCTCATAAAGAGTAGTATTGCTTATTGATAGCATTATAGTAAATGGTTTAGTGAACACTTGTAAATAATGTTCAATTTTATAAGCAAACACAATGTTTGTTTGATAAGTAAATCTGGTATCAGCGAGGCTTGGAAATTATGGCACTGGATGGGGTTGAACTTGTGACCTAATGTCCATAAATGCGATGCCGAGATCGGCATGCGTGTCCAAATAAGGAAGGTTTTTCCGGATGTCGAGATTTTTTTGAAAAACTGGAATCGTGTTTGGCCCAGTGAGAATCCGATGAACGATGCCACTTTCGTTCCTCAAGGGCCTCGTAACCGTGTTTCAACTGAAACCAATCTGGGACTATATAGCTTGCAAGTATGCGGTAGGATATGATTCAAGTGTATCACATCGTCCTTGTACTGATTCGAAACTAGTGACGGTATATCTCGAGTGGGATACAAAAGTGAATATTTTCTCGTTCGTTGCTAATACTTCTCACAGTAATATTCCAGGAGTAAATTTATATTCTGCTTCACCCTGCAATTCCGCGCTGCCGTGAAACACTCAACGCAATTTTTAACTACCTAGATGTAAGCAACATTCAAAGTTCCACTCGCATTTGTATTCACGTATCAAATCAGACATCAATCTAATTCTTCTGATCGAATGGTTAAATACAATATTCACAATTTCTATGCAAGGTGCGTTTTTTCTAATATCTAGCTGAATCGTCTATATTAAAGATATTTTTTCTCCAGGAATTCTATTGTTGTGGATCTATGCATTATACAATTGTTCGAAGAAGATTCTTGCCATATTGCTGGCATGTTTTTTCTGTCAGGCCATTGTCTTCATAGTGCTAGAGGCAAAGCAATACAACCTTTCGTTCACCAGCAAATTCAGTACGTCCCCCCCTACAGTAGATATCATGGAATCGAATTGACGATGACGTATATATAGTAATATCTACGGGACCTTCGATTGGCAGCTTTGCACAGGAAGGCAGTATTGATCCAGCTTTTTTGCCAACCACTCCGGCAATTTATCTACCTGTGGTATTGGCATTTTCTGTGATTTTATTCGCCTTTGCTATTTTTGCATTCACGAAACATGCTCTGCAAAGCAAAGCATACCAGGGATCGTGGGCAGTCAGTCCGTTGATAAAGCTATTGATGACGGACCATACGCTGTACTTTCTGTGGTACGTACCAACTAATAAACTTTGACTTTCCACCCTACACCGGATAGTTGATCGCTAAATTTCGCTCATATAGGTTCACATTAGCACAAGCAGTCGTGCTAGCCAAATTTACTATCAAGGCGCCAGTGCTATCGGTGTGGATAGTGACAATTCAGATTATCTTGGCTCCTCTCCTAGTAATTTTTGGTCCCCCAATGGTGCTTAGTGTGCGTGCTAGGGATCACGATGCAGTCGATCAAGACACTTTTTATATTGGATAAGAAAGAAACAACGAGTGGCAGTGATCGTTTTGAACGATACAGGTCAATATGTAATGTCAATAATAAAGGATAGCTATAAGAGAAGCTCATAATGAAGTGGCAAATCATTAAAAGTAATTACCAACCAGAAAAGAAAGAAAATACAAGAATCCGTATACCATCCAAAAGAGCCAGTATAATGGCACAAACCGCACAAGATTAACGACGACGATCTTGGCCCTCCATTCGTACAACTACAACTTCGGCCTGCCAGTCGTTTCCACACGTATTACGAACGTTGACGAGGCGCAAATTCTCCATTCTGATAAGCCCCGCGCCGTCTACAGGGTCATCGAGAGACCACTCGGCGAAGGCAGGATGGGGTCTGATCTGGTTCGTAGTTATGTGCTGCGAACACAAAAATCAGCATTGATCTATCGAGTTGATGAGAGGTGCCGACAGGGGGAATAAAACTTACATGGATCCATTCTGCAAACATCATGCAAACATCATATGCGAGCCCCCTGCGCGTTATGGGTTTGCCACCCTCGCTCGCAGAGATGCGTTTGCAATAATCGTTGTATCCGGGCCACTATAAGTCAATTAATCAGGATTGGCTCAAAATACCAAGAGCGACACGACGTGAACAGCCAAGGAACACTCACTAAGATTCGAAAATCAATATATTCAAGCCCAAATCCATCAATGACGGCGTCATTTGGTCGATCGAGACCACGTGCGCCATAATGAAACAATTCGGTTACTGCCATACCACGGCCGTGGTTTGCGTCCGACCAGTTGGTGTTCACGCTCTTGGCGGGAGTCGCGTCAGCCCCACCCCAGTACCCAGCTGCATTGATATTGCTTCGACCGTGCGTATTGGTGTTAATATTCGTGCCGTTGGGATCAGGAATTACATGCATCCGGGGTTCGACTGCGTGTACGGGATTGAATACTACGAGAAGGTCGTTTCCGCGTTTCCATGTGTCCCGGACGCGCTGCGGAACGACGACGTGCCGTGCGCCTGGCGCAGAGTGCCACGCGTTTGATGTCCTACCGGGGGCGATCGGCGCAAGGGGCCACAAATGGTGTGAGTGGTGCAGCACGGCAGTGCTGTGAGTTAAGTCCACCCCGCCGCGTCGAGAGTTGAGAAGCGCCTGGGACTCCGCTTTGCGGCGGCGCTGTGATTTCCATTCGTCGTTATTGGTTGGAATCGTAAACAAGAAAGAGTGAAACTTGCCTCGTCTTCTTTTTTCTTCTGCGCATGCAGGTCGGATAAATATTGTGAGACGTCGACTTGCGAAGTACTGCTGGTTGCGTGCATAAATGAGCTAGCTTGTGGCACGGACATTTGCATCGTTCCGTTCGGCAAGCGCAGTTGTGCGGGATCGACTACGCGAGTGACATTTTGGTGGGTGTTTGAGTAGTTTGAATACATTACGATGGGTCTAGAAGTTGAGTATGTGTGATGGAGTGGTTCCTTGAATGGATAAAAGGACGACTAGATGATTGGATGTATAACATACCTCCCGTTGCTGAGCTTTTAAACATCCTTATTGCCTAGGACCAAGCGCAGGCACGCGGACTCGATCGATGTATTGTGCCACGCCAAAGCGGTATTTAGATCCACTAACCTGCCACCGACCATTGATTGTCGATCCCTAATCAGTAAAATAGTATGCCACTCTCATAACCCATTGCCAAAGCGCAACGCTGTCAAAGCGAAGGGTCAAACTTAGACTGGTCATATGACGGTAGCACGGATTTCGATGTCGAGGCTTAATGCTAGATAGATGAGTACGAAGCATAGCTTGTCTTAAGGCTCCTCCGGAACTGGGAAGCTCACTTGGAAGCTCAACCAAAACACGGAGTAGGACTGACAGAGTTTGTCACATCATGTCACAGAAAGTCACACAGGACAATTCATGTGACAGGATTTTGGGACTCGGAATTATAATATTTGCTCGGAATAGCGAACGTTTGAACCACCAACCATCATAGATTCATAAGTACGCGTTTTTCATCTTTGAGCGTTATCTCCATCCCTACAATAACCACTGGCACTACGCAACCTCGTCACACACAACTAACCCAACGGTCTTCAGCTTGGGTTCGCAACTCGCTCACATTGGCTCGCCGGGTTTTTGTGCTTCTCAATCCACCAAGGATTACCGAGCGCACTCCCAGATCCGGAGCGGTCATCATCATCTAATCGTTGGGAGATCGGTGTAGCTGCTCTCGAGTTCCAGCGTGGACGTGATTAGCTTTCGTTTCAGGAGTTGTTACACATCTTGGTCCTAGTCGTGACGTGAACGGCTGGACGTGGATCAAGTTTTGGATGGTCTTGAACTCCTCAAACTTTCAAGTGAGCTTATATATTTTCTAAATTGAAGTTTGCCCACATCTCTGTTTTCCGGCTCGCACGGCATAACGGGGAAAGTATCGCGGCATGTGCAAAGGATATCTTTTCCACGCGAGTTCCTCGTAACTGCGCTATATCATCGCTGATCATCTACGGTTCGGGAACGTGAGCATGGTTCGAACAAGTAATTATGTTGCTTTTGCTTCCCAGCTGCCTCGAATAAGATATAAACCCTTATGACGATGAGATGTCAGGTACTTCGTACCCACGACGTTGAGTCTTCAGGCTGATGATTATGCTGTTCTTTCTCCACTTTCTATTTTAGGCTCTGCACGAAGGGGTAGCGTCCTGTCACCCCACTGTTCTCCTCCGGAGAACGTTCTCACCCAATGAACCGACGCTTCGGTGAGTTACATAGCATAAAGTATCTTAGGCTTCCTTTCCACCATATCACCGCAGTCTATATTTACAATTACTGTTAGCAGGACTCAGTGTGCCACCATGATTCCTGACCATGAGAGTTTCAACCTCTCCAGAAGCTTTTCGACACGATCAATCAGAACGCGACCTTGCTGAGCGCTCGGTTGCTTATTAACGTCGCATTTGGTCCCACTATAAAAGAGTGTCACCTGGCACCCGTGTGCCATTCTGTGACGAACATGATGGTCACTTTCATGAGGGCGACGCTCTTCATCGCTGTAGTCGCTTTCTCTGCTATTATCAAGGCTAGCCCTATCAACCACGAAGGTAAGCGCAGGTCTGAGATGTTTCACTCTCATCTCTAATCCGATACGATTTCCCCCCTCGATTATATAGGTGCATATGCTGAGATCGCAGCTGCCATGGGGCTCCAAGATTTGACTGAAGCAGAGGTCCTTGCGTCATGCTCGAAAACATCACCGGGCGTGTTCACTTTCACCCCCGCCGATGGCGATGAGCCTGAACAAATGTAGAGTGCGTTATCTGGCTTTGATTCATGGCTAAGCGTAAATCCCTGACTTGGAACAATAGGTAATGATCCTAGAATTATTTTAGAGAGAGTATCAGCATCTCGGTGCGAGAATGAGAGATCAATTGGTTTTTTCTGTCTCCTTTGATTTGCCAACTTGAATGAATGACGCCTCACCACCCGTGATCCCATGATCTGGCCCATATCCTTTCCCCCCGACCACACAAATCGTTAGTTCAATCATTCGAGCTCCTTTGCTATCCCTTTCAAACGATATTTTATGTTCGGGTACTGGCCAGCACTCACAATTGTAAGGATATTGGGCCCGATCCATCGTCGCCGCTTGTAGATCACACACATGTGACCATCAATCGCCCGACCATTTTTGGACTTCAGCCATTTACAGGCTCCTAATGTTACTCTTGCTTCTAATTTCCATCTCCTCGACTCTAAGTACTTAACCTGCCACATCCGTTGTCTGTCGCAATGAGCAAGCTCCCAAGCGGGCTTCCGGAAGTCCTGCAGGTTCATCGCAATATCGCGCACCTTAACAGCACGTATGAAATCTGCCTCCGGCTCGAGAAGCGTATCCAAGCAGACATCAACGCCGTGGATACCGACGCGAGAAACAGACAGGATGACCTTGAGCGGGACATAATTTTCTGTCGCATTCTGGGCTACCTTCTACACCATGCACCGACTCTCCGTGCGCTGCACACAGTGAGTAAGGGAATCGTATCGTGCAGCGAAGACAGGACGAGCCTTGTACGACTCGGGAAGGTGTATTACGATCACTTGCTTAGAGCATGTACGTATTCCCAGTAATGTGTATGTATGCTAATGAATACTCAAGTGAACTCAAACCATCCCAGTTCGACTTAATAGGGGAAACTGGCAGACACAGACACCGTCAGATGAGGAGGATGCGGACGCATTTCCTCTACCTCGCGCCCATTTTGGTACATTAGCCAACATGATCGAGGAGTGGTTCCCGGGAGAGGGTCATGGACCTCAGAACCTGACCCATTCCATGGCGAAAAAACGTGTAAGTCCAATTCAGCCCCTAATGATTCAGCCACGCCGTCAAGATTTTTCTATGCGTGTCCAGGTCATCAACGTCAGTAATCAATCGTTCATCATTACGTTTATAAAGGCCTTGGTTAGGGACGGCTTTCGGTGCGCTGTCACCGGGGGATACGACGCCCCGTCCGTGGACGCCAATCGCGAGCTCGATGCGAAGGTGGAAGTCGAATTCGAAGCCAAGGGCCCGCTTCGTGGTCGATATCGACATCATGATCATGGCGTGGCGTTGGTGTACACGCGTTGCGTGCACATATTGTCCGAGTCACTGTTTCAGTCGACTAATAATAGGGACGTAGGCAACATTGTCAATGCGAGGGAGGTGCGTCAGGCCCCCTTCAGAGCCCTTCTGTCGAGCACTATTAACCATTATGTATTCATCTGTATCTGTGCGTGCTTTTGTTTTTGACTAGGCTCGGCTTGAACTTGAATCCAATACGTCGGAATCTGTATCTTTTCGGAGCATCTTGACGAGCTTTGGGTATGATCACCTATTCGAGGAGTTGAACGGTACGAATGTCCATCGGCTGGAGAACGTTATTACCCTGGAACCAGATCTGCATCAAGCCTTCGACACTTTGGAGATTTGGTTTACGCCTACTGTACGTTTCACCCCCCGTATCATGATTTCCCTAGATAACCACCAACCACAAAAAAGGGAGATCCACATCGGTATAAGCTCGAAGGCAGATGGTTGCCGTTCGCCTCCCAATTTCCGCAGTATTTCACCTTTACCACGAATAAACCAGAACTTCCGCTTCCATCCCGAAACTACCTTGCGCTCCATGCGACGTGTGCCAAGGTGACGCATCTTTCTGGTGCGGGGGCCTACATCGATAAAGCGCTGAGAGATCTCGAAGAGATCCGGGAGTTAGCTGAGGATGGTGGTTCTGCGAGGCTCTTTGAAGATGCTCTTTTCGACATGGGCAGTCCATCGTGGTGTTGACATGCGCATGATTTATGATTATCGATCACGTCCTGGTAGGAGGGTGGCTATCCGGGGCTAGGACACACTATTGTCCATTACGGACGGTGGAGAAGCGTTTGGATGCAGAAGGCGCGATGCACCTGTGATTACAGTTCGTTCCAGTCCAGTATTTAGCTTCAGACCTAGAGAGAGCCCCATGGGCACCGGGGTATATTATCGAAGAGCGGATATGAGTACTTGTTTACGTGGCTTGGTCCAACTTTGGTAGCAGCACTCCGGACTCAGACGCGCGCCAGCGGCAGACGTTGACTACCATCTCCAAAAACGATTTCAGCCCTGTGCGGCGGACTTCGGGTTCGTAGCACCAATTATAAAGAGGTGCACGGGCGGGGTGACGGCGTGCAAAGTGGTACGGAGGGAACTGGGAGCTAGACCTTGAAGTTTCGAGAATTAACTGCTCTGCTGCGGTCACCGTAGCACTAAGACGGGCTCCCGCGGTCCAGGATGAAGGTGTCGATAGGAGGACGGCAGTGGGTATTAGCCTGAATGTATCTTCTGGGATAAGTGACAAGTGAATTTTCTGGGATAACAAGTGAAGTCTGTCCCCTGAATCTAGATCCGAGCGCTAGCAGATACACTCAGGAGTGCATCACTCAGACTAATGGTGGCAGTGGCTTGACTCGCAGAGGATGTTCACAGAGCCAGGGGATGATTGCAGAGTTTAATGATGACCAAACCGATCGGACGATTCGGATAAGCACCGGGCAGGCGCTCAATGTTCCGGGGAGACTAGCCTGCGTGGTGCGATCAACGGTGGACGCTGAGCATGGAGAACGCCTCAGTGGATGGGATGATAAGTACCAACTGGATAGGAAAGTGATCGGGTACCTGCGGTCCGACCTTCAGGATGGACGCGTCGTAATCTGGTCATCAGACTAGATGGACGGCAACGCCCCATTACTCAGGAATCGAGACATCTTGTGGCCGAAGGCCAAAGAGAATAGATAGCGTTGGCAATTTCAGAAGGTGATTAAGGAAAATGGTTGGTGGACTTTCGATGGTGGCCAGGTTTACACTAGGCACATCGAGAATTTCTGGCCATAACTAGAGCACCGTCTGAACTTCCTAATCCCTGGACACGTAGTGTCGGTATATCTGGTGATAACGCCGGATGCGGGGAGGACGAGTGCGTCTACATGGTGATTGCGCTGCCGACAACTTGCGGCGGCCGAGCTTGGAGACCGGCCTTGCCGACAGACCACTGTCGGGCGCATCAAGCTGGTGCACCAGGTGAGTAAGCGGTAGGGCTCTAACAAAGAATAAATAAATGAGTCGGACCCACAGCGCTCGCGGCTTCTCTCAGGGATAGGAATCGGTGGGTGAGGAAGCAGAGTCGAGGAAGGCTCACACAGCACTTTCTAAAGCCCAGAGTTGGGTGAAATTTATGTAGTATATCTAAATACCATGTACAATACAACACTGAGATGTCATTTGAGCTTACAAAATTATCCCTAGCGAGAAAAAAATATCGCGCTAGCTGGAATCGAACCCGCGACCTCCGCAAGGGAGGACAAAATCAGCCAAACCCAATGTCCATACAAAATTGATCCATGCACTCCTCGCCATTCGTAGAGTCGGGAAATAGCGCTAATCGTTGTTCATCGTTGCTATTCCCGCCCATTCCATAATTATTCCACCCCGTTTGTTCTCCCATTGTTAGCTTATCGTTTCTACTACTACTACTACCCGCTCAATTAGTTACTTACCCGCCGGCTCTGTCACACTCATGACTCATGAGGCCTAAGTATCCCGACTGTTCCCATAGTCAAATCGACACCATCTAGACGACTCGTAGCTGGCTGCACCTATTGCGGAGATGACGAACACGATCCGATGGCCGTCGAACTGGTTAGTGTAATTTATGCCACAACACCCGACGACTACTGTAACTTATGCAATGTGCCGTATGATGATGCACGGCGCGTAGAATCGGCCGTAATGTCCAACTCCTGGATGACCTCGACTTCTGAGTCCGCGTCATGCAGTTGGCTTCAGTTCTTCGAAACTTTGGTCTAACTATGCCTCGTGAGTCCTTCCTTATAAGTAGCCACGCGGCAACCACGCGACGTTAATTACTTAGTACCAGCGGCCCGGCTGCTTTCAAAATCTCTCTTGCCAGCCTTGATGAAGCCCTTCCGAGTCTTCGCAAGGTCTTCTCTGCTATCGTCGTTGAGCAATCACTAGCACTCTTCTGGCTTCACCAATATTTCAATGCGTTCACATGATCTTCGGATCGACACACCACAACACGAGACGCTGAACCGGTGAGATTTGATCCTCATCATGATGGATGGAAGTATTGAGAAGTATTGTCAATTGAAGTTTGGAGCAGCAAGCGATTTGGCGCGTACATATACGTGTATTCTTTGGTGCTTATTATACCCCGCCCCACGGGTCCCGAAACCTCTGCTGATGCGTTCTTTTCTCGAATCCTGGGTCAAAGCGACTCGATTATGCACACAACCCTGCTTGGCCTGACAGAAGCGTGTTTCACTTTCGAAGTGATGAAGCTGCGTGATATTCGAACCTGTAAATTGGTACAATAGTGGGTTTGTGCTCGCGATTCTTCTTTACTGAAGCTTATCCAAGTCCAAAATTGAAAACGGTGACTGATAACCAAGAACATCATCTCTGGCCGCAACTCTTTATGTAATAGCTTTGATCACGAACTTGTGACCCACGATCGATGGATGAAACAATGATATCTCCCGGTGGGTCGTGGGTCCTAGAACACTTGTATTGAGCGAGATCAAAATATCTATGTTTGTTGGACTGGCCCAGATGATCAAGATGCGATATTATTTTCCGCTGGAGTATAAAATCGCTGCTCACATGTGTGAAGATTCAAATTTCTACTACATCATGGACAGCCTCATTGAGCAACTGGACCAAGCCCGATACCAAAACTATCTGCAAAGTAATTGATATTTCCTATCTATACTCTCAAACCCACCTTAAACATTTCTTTTTCAGTGGCCGGAGGGGCAGCTGTATTGTATAGCTATGGTTCGTTGCCCTCTCACGTCAATTCATAGAACACACGCTGACACCAAGCCGTCTGGCAGTGCTTAACTTTTCCCAAGAGGTCAGACCTTTTGTACTCTCAGATTTTCAATTATTCAAGAAGCTCATACTGGCCCCCGAGGTGGATTTGATTTGGGTGAAGTTTTTCTTCGCTTAGAAAGATCTGCAAGCTCATTTATCCATGAGCTCAGAATCACCGTTGGAGCATGGTCACGATATTATATATCCTGGTCAACATAGTTTTCTACTGGAGCCGCTCGGCGTTCTGGCTGATCATGTTCACGTACCAGGCCCTTTATTTCGGTTCTTTTTCAGTCTAGTGAGTTCTCCCCATTATTTATCCACATTTTAACTGAAATCAATCTGGGAGTGTCTAGCTTGCAAACATACTGTAGGATATGGTTCAAGTGCATCGCATTACACCTGTACTGATTCGAAATTAGCGGCAGTATATCTCGAATGGAATAGAAAAGTAATTATTTTCTCGTTGGTTGCTAACGCTTCTCACCACAATATTTCAGGAGTAAGTCTACATGTCAGTTCCGTGCTGCCGTGCAATACCCAGCGCACACTATGAATTATCAAGGTGTAAGCAATATTCAAAGTTTCATTTGCATTATACTCAACTATAATATCAGTCATTAGCGTCACTCTCGCGCTCTACTGGACACAACTAATATTCATATTTGCTATGGAAGGTGCGTTTATTTTAAGAATCCAGCTGAATTATGAATATTAAGTTCACGTTCTTCCTAGTAATACTGTTGTTGCGGGTCTATGCATTATACAATCGTTCGAAGAAGATTCTTGCCGTATTACTGGCATGTTTTTTCTGTCAGGCCATTGCTTCCATCGTGCTACAAGCAATGCAATACAACTCTTCATTCATAGGCAAATATAGTACGTCCAACACGGATTCGAAATGTCTTTGACTGGACTACGTATGCATAGTAACATCTGTGGGGCCTTCACTCGGCAGCTTTTCTGAGGAAGGTGATGTCAATCCTGCGTTTGTTCCAACCACACCGAAAGTCTTCTTACCGATACTATTGGTCTTTGACGTCATATTATTCGCCTTTGCAATTGTTGCGTTCGTGAAACATGCTCTGCAAAGCAAAGCATCCCACGGATCGTGGGCTATCAATTCATTGATAAAGCTATCGATAACGGACCACACGTTGTATTTTCTATGGTATGTGCAAACCAATAGACCTCGAGTTTACGTTCCACTGAATACTGCTCTTACAGCTACACGGTATGGCAAGCAGTCTCACTAGCCGACTCTATCGTCGGGATTCTCATATCGACCTGGATGGCGACAATTAAATTTGTTTTGCTCTCCCTAGTAGTAATTTTCGGCCCGAGCATGGTGCTCATTTTGCGTGCCAGGGATCGCGATGCAAAAAGGATTCCTTTTGAACGTTTTAATATGGTTCGGCTAGACGTTCAGGAGACCATCGGATTGCACGGAGGCAGAAAGTCAACGTCAAGCGAGGTTTGTGATGAAGAAACTGGGTAGACTCTCTCACCGTTTATCAAATGTGTACTATGAATCTACACGAAAGAATTCTAAATCGTTATGAGGATTGATTGTGTACGCGTGGAGGCTCAAGGGCGAGCTCATCGTGGATGTGTGGGATTAGTGAGCGTTGGCCGGCGCAACAGATGCGCTGATCATGCGTAGTGTTAGTTGTTGTCGTCTTAGATGCTGCTTATAATTCAGAAGTAAGAAATAACGAGCGACAGTGGTAGGTTATAATAACACAGGTCGATATGTAATGTCAAGCGTAAAGGATGAAGATAGTTATGGGACAAGATCACGATGAAATGGTCGATCATTACAGGTAATCACCAACTAGAAAAGAAAGAAAATACGAAAATCCTTATACCATTCAAAAAAGTCAGTGTAACGGAACAAACCACACAAGACTGGCGACAACGATCTTCACCCTGTATTCGTACAACCACAGCTTCGGCCTGCAAATTATTCCTACGGGGTCGTCAAGCGACCACTCGGCGAGGCGTGGTGAGGCTTCATCTGGATCGTAGTTATGCGCTGAGAGGCCCAGCATTAATTTATAGAGTTGATGAGAGAGGCGCCTCGACGTCACTCAGCCACCATATGGGTTCGTTGTTGAGATCTGAGAACTGGCCGTGGCATAGAAGTGATAGGAAATTCAGTGCATAAACCACTGAAATTTTGCGCTCAGTGACAAATCCCATGAATAATAGTGATTTTACTAGCCACGGTGTAAACACCGAGCACCGAGCACCGAGTTCTGACTCTTCTGAGTGGAATGATACGACGAGCACCACTTGAATGAAATGTCACTTGAAAACTTATGTGATGGTCGGGGTACTAGTGTGATTGTCAGACTTGGCGCGCTACTAGCCTGTGCATCGTAATTGCTGCCAGTACTATATTCAAACGCTCACTGCTCGTGCCCGCTCGAGGCCGGGCCCGAGTGCTGGAATGCCGTTGATGCCTTGGATCTGGGGGAGCTCCACTTATAATACTTGTACTGCGATGATGTATCGGGACACTTACCAGGCAATCATATCTACGGTGTGCGAGAACACGTATCGTGTAGTGCACGGAAACACGTATGGTACGGCACACAATAACAGGAATCGCTACGGTCATTGTGCACACAACATCGAAGAGCGACATCACTCGTTGAATGTAGCTCCACGTCCCAGCGCTTGTGTGGATGATGCAAGCGGAAGTGACGTCGAGTCGAGTGGGCACGCCAGAATGATCTAAATCCCGGTACGAGTGGCGGCGGCCAGAGAGGCGCACGGCATCGCGGCACGACGATCAAGGGCGCGTGCACCAATGGTCATTACCGAGGGCTGCATACCGACGATGGCCGGTGGGCAGGAAGTGCGTTATACCGCGTTCCTTTCGACCTTGAGGCGTCTCTTTCAACCAAGTACCCCTTTCGACTTCGGTATGTCCCTTTTGCCCTTGGGATTCTTTTCAGCATTGCACTTCCTGGAAGCCAGCGGGTGACAAACCAGCGACTCGGATGGGCAGACTCAGGAGCGAAAGATGCTGACGGCTGATATCGGATTTTCCAACTTCCCTGTGGATATGATCAGAGAGGGGATTTGGCATGGTAGGTACTCGTAGTAATGTGCAGCGAACACAAAAACCAGCATCGATTTATCGAGTTGATGAGAGAGGTGCCGACAGGTCCAAGCGCAGGCACGGACTCGTCACTCGATGCACCGTGCCACGCGAACTGAGACTGGTGCAGAACGGGTTTCGGTGTCTTAGCGCTTATATGAGAATGAAGCACGGGCTGGCGCGATTCATTCAGAGTAGGAGGTACATATTAAACGCGTGCCGACAAGACAGGCTCAAAACGAAGGCAACAAACCACGGCCCACAATCGAGGTCGCGCCCGTTGAAACGTTGAAGGCCGCCCCACCAGCTTCGTCAGCGCGTCCGCGAGATGGGGTCTTCGTCTTCGTCTTCGTCGGTGCAGATCGTCAACACCTGGATGGCGCCCCGCTCGCTGCATTCCCCGGGGTTCAGCGTGATATCGCTCGGACAGACGCCGATGATGACGCTCATGCCGTGGAGGTGCATGAGTTCCCCGAGGATGACGGGCATCAGCGTGTTGAGGCTCCGATGCCATGGATAGCGAATAACTTGGTTGGGTATGGAGGAATGAAACGGGTTGTGTTTGAATTTCCCGCTCACTTATATAGATCAGCGTATATTACGTAATTTATTGTGTGAGCCATCGATGTGAACTGTACCCCCAGAAAATCGTGTCGTGATTCGTTTATTCCGAGACCCTCCGCCCAAATCTATCAATCGATCGATCTGCAAAACAGGATTAGAGTAGACTTCAAGTGCATGGCATTGGATATGACGAAATTCATAAAATCCATAGTGGAGTTGAACCTGCACGAATGCATGGAGAGTTACGAAAGCACAACACACGCACTGAACACTGCTCACCGGATCCAACCCTGCTATCGGAGCGCACAGTGGTGTCTGCGTTGATGCCGGTGTCTGTGTTGATGGCGGCGCAGCACAACGACGGCGCAGCACAAAGACGGCGCACGGGGTGGATGTTGGGGGTGCAATCACAGGCCGGTGCACCAGGCTTCGAGCCGATGGGTGCTGGTCTGGAGGCGCGGGGACGGACTGAAGACGCAGCTGTATCAGTGATCAAGCAATAAAGGGAAGAGAGTGATTTCGGTGCCGCCGACTACTCTCGCGGACATGTGGACCGCGAAACCCGGGTCACCAGTGATGCCGGGTACGCATAGGCGGGCACGGGCAGACATGACGCAGTCGGTGTGGGCGGACGCCAGATTCGGTGTGGGCGGACGCCAGATTCGAAGCACGAAATAAATAACGGGCACGGATGGGGGTGATGTGCACAGTAGAGCCGGATCGGCGAAAAGATGAAACGCACCGACCGTCAACGTCAAAGTCAAAGGCTGCCGTTATGAGTCAACGTCAGAGGCTGCCGTTACGAGTCAACGTCAGAGGCTGCCGTTACGAGTCAACGCCAGAGACTGCCGTTACGAGTCAACGTCAGAGGCTGCCGTTACGAGTCAACGTCAGAGGCTGCCGTTGCGAGTCAACGTCAAAGGCTGCCGTTGCGAGTCAAAGTCAAAGGCTGCCGTTGCGAAATCGGCGGCAGTGACGCTGGTTGGGTGTGTCGTGTTGGCGTGGATAGATAGAGTGAGTAGGTGGTTAGTGCGGTAGATGGTTAGTGCAGAAGATGGTTAGTGCAGTAGATGGTTAGTGCAGTAGATGGTCAGTGCAGTAGATGGTTAGTGCAGGAGCAACTGCTAAGTGAACACGTCCGGGCCCGTTCAGTCACTCTGTACGCAACGTATTGGTGGGATGAAACGAATGAGCAACGGAGATCCGAATGCACAAAAGAAAGGGTTGGTAGAAGGGTACCTTATAATGCCTCTACCTCTACTATCCAGTCGCACGGTCCCGTCGGTGGGTGCGTAGAGGTGCGTGTGGAATGCGCAGAGGTGAGTGTGGAACGCCGAAACGGCTGAGTGGCGGGTTCTCAGAGATCCAGGCGACTCGAAGCGAGTGAGTCCAGAGTAAAAGTTCGTAAACGGATGGAAACATAAAAGGGAGTGGCGGGAACGAAAAAAGGGAGTAGTGGGAACGAAAAAAAAAAACGCACCGGGTACGCGGGAGCTCCACGTGGCTTGACGCCCTACCGTAGAGCGAGAAACGGCAGGTTTCGATGTGTGAATGTCCGAGAACGGGAATAAACGAGAGAAGAGAATAACTGAAAGCGGAAGATAGGCCGGTGGTGGAAGTTGCGGTAGTTTGGCAGCGATGAGACAGGTACTTAATTATGCTTTGGATCGATGGGGATACGAGGATACGAGAATCGTTGTTATAGATGCGGTGTACTTGATGTTTTGTGGGCAGATGCATACGCTAATAAGTCCTGTTTGAAAGATCGGGAGTCGAGGTTGACGGAATGTGATTGACTTTGGGGTGTGGTTCCCTCCCGGGAGCGGACCCGGATGAGGATTTGCTTCCTGCTCCAGTTCTCGACGCAGACGACTTCTTGAATTCAGCTTCCGGTGCCGCCGAGTACTCGCCACGCGCAGTTTGCAACTTTCGTGGATTGTGAGACTCAGGGCACCAGTGATGCCGGGTACGGATGGGGTGACAAGGCGAGCACGGACAGACATGGCGCAGTCGGTGTACGCAGAGCGAGTGGTGGACGGCAGATTCGAAGCACTGAAAGACGGGAAGGTGCACAGTAGAGTCACTTGCAGCCACAGCCGGAGTTTGCCGTGCTGCTTAGTCACGCACAGAGTTGAACCTCCGCCAAAATTTCTGCTTACATTAGCGTCTTTTGACGACGACCTCCACGCACCAAAACACACTTTTCACGATGTCAGGACGCAAGCCGGATCTGTCAGGCTACAACTACGGCGCCATCTCGTCGCTCGTGCTCACCGCGGACCGGTCTGCCCTCCCGCGGCGCGACAAGGAGCCGGACGGCGCGCCGACGACGCTCGTGGGGCGCATCGACCAGCGCGAGATGGGCTCCCGCGTGGAAAGGCACGCACCGAAGGACGTGGACAGGAAGAAGAAAAAGGCCGCCACGGAGGGCGGCGAGAAGCAGGCGAAGACGCAGGGGAAGGCACGGGCGGAGGCGGGCGGGTTCGGGTACACGGACATCATCGAGGCGACGGAGGACGTGGAGGGGCTGCGGTACCGGCCGCGGACGGCGGAGACGCGGGAGGTGTACGAGCTGATGCTGGGGTCTGTGCACCGTGCGCTGGGCGACCAGGCGCAGGACATTGTGCGCAGCGCGACGGACACGGTGCTGGAGACGATGAAGAGCGAGGGGATGAAGGATTTTGATAAGAAGCGGGAGGTGGAGGAGGTGCTGGGGGGCATGTCGAACGACGCGTTTGGGCAGCTTGTTGCGCTGGCGCGGAAGATTACGGACTATGGGGCGGAGGACGAGGCGGTGGCGGATCCGGATATGGAGCGCAAGGATGCGGAGATTGACGACGATGTGGGCGTGGCTGTTGTTTTTGACGAGGAGGAGCAGGAGGACGAGGACGAGGACCAGTATGAGATCCGCGACGACAGCGACGACGACGAAGAAGACGAGGACGGCAACGAGGAGGCCTCCAACGCCGAGCAGCCCGAGGAAGACGACGGGTCACTTGTGATTGGCAGCAACGCGCCTACGTCATCGTCCACCAAAGACTCGACGGTGGTCTCGCCACATTCAATTGATGGGTTCTGGGTGCAGCGCCAGATCAGCGAGATCTATCCCGATCCAGTGACTGCAGCATCGAAGGCCACCACCGCACTGACCATCCTCGGGTCCGAGGCCAGTCTGCGTGACGCAGAGAACGAGCTGATGGAACTGTTCGAGTTCCAGTCGTTCCACGTGATCGCACGCTTCCTCAAGAACCGTGACGTCGTCGTCTGGTGCACGAAACTTGTGCGGAGTGACGCAGAGGAGCGGATCAATGTGGAGGTTGCCATGCGTGAAAAGGGCGTCGGGTGGATTCTGCGTGAGCTCGCTGGTGACCGCCAAGCCCGGCCCGCCAACGCCAGCGCCAGTGCCATGGACGTCGACCCCAAGCCTGCGCCATCTGCGCCCACCTCGGCGCCACAGCCCCAGCGCACCGTCGACCTCGAGAGCATGGCATTCTCCCAGGGCGGCCATCTCATGTCCAACAAGAAGTGCCGTCTCCCCGAGGGTTCATTCAAGCGGGCACGCAAGGGCTACGAGGAGATACACGTGCCTGCCCCAAAGAAGCAGGAGGGCGGCGAAGATGCGTTCGTGCCTGTCACCGAGCTCCCCGAGTGGGCCCGTGCGGCGTTTACCGTCCCCCGCCTCAACCGCAT
Organism: Hygrophoropsis aurantiaca; assembly: GCA_021014935.1. Classification (NCBI taxonomy): domain Eukaryota; kingdom Fungi; phylum Basidiomycota; class Agaricomycetes; order Boletales; family Hygrophoropsidaceae; genus Hygrophoropsis; species Hygrophoropsis aurantiaca. The sequence goes on from MU267813.1 coordinate 17,229, forward strand.
CCAGAGCAAGCTGTTCCCCATCGCGTTTGGCACAGACGAGCCGATACTGTTGTGTGCGCCCACGGGTGCTGGCAAGGTGGGCGCGCAATTATATTACATGACGTTGTGCTAACAAGGCTACAGACCAACGTGGCGATGCTCACGATCCTCAACGAGCTCGCCAAGCACCGCGACCCCGACACCGGCGCATTCGCCCTCTCCGCCTTCAAAATCGTCTACATCGCGCCCATGAAGGCCCTCGTGCAAGAAATGGTCGGCAACTTCTCCACGCGGCTCGCGCCGTTCGGGATCCGCGTCGGCGAGCTCACGGGCGACGCGCAGATGACCAAGGCGCAGATCGCGGACACGCAGCTGATCGTGACGACGCCCGAGAAATGGGACGTGATCACACGCAAGAGCACGGACACGAGCTACACGAATTTGGTAAGGCTGATGATCGTCGACGAGATCCACCTCCTGCACGACGAGCGCGGGCCGGTGCTCGAGGCGCTCGTGGCACGTGCCCTGCGGCGCATGGAAGAAACCGGCGACCACGTGCGGCTCCTCGGGCTCTCTGCGACACTCCCGAACTACCAGGACGTCGCGGCGTTCCTGCGCGTCGACCCCTCCAAAGGCCTGTTCTACTTCGACGCGTCGTTCCGCCCATGTGGCCTCCAGCAGCAATTCGTCGGCGTCACGGAGAAGAAGGCGATAAAGCGGTACCAGGTCATGAACGAAGTCAGCTACGAAAAGGTGCTCGACCAGGCGTCGCGCGGGAACCAGACGCTCGTGTTCGTGCACTCGCGGAAGGAGACGGTCAAGACGGCGCGGTTCATGCGCGACACGGCCATCGCGCGCGAGAGCATCACGTCGTTCGTGCGCCCGGACTCGGCGACGCGCGAGATCCTGGCAGAGGAGGCGGGGAACGTCAAGGACGCGGGGCTGCGGGACCTGCTGCCGTTTGGGTTCGGGGTGCACCACGCGGGGATGACGCGCGAGGACCGGGCGCTCGTCGAGGAGCTCTTCGCAGACGGCGCGCTGTCCGTGCTCGTGTGCACCGCGACGCTCGCGTGGGGCGTGAACCTCCCCGCGCACGCCGTCCTCATCAAGGGCACGCAGATCTACTCGCCGCCGCAGGGCCGCTGGGTGGAATTGTCTCCGCAGGACGTGCTGCAGATGCTGGGGAGGGCGGGAAGGCCGCAGTACGACACGTACGGCGAGGGGTGCATCATCACGGGGCACGGCGAGCTGCAGTACTACCTGAGCCTGATGAACGCGCAGCTGCCGATCGAGAGCCAGATGGTCGCGAAGCTCGCGGACGCGCTGAACGCGGAGGTCGTGCTCGGGACGGTGCGCAGCCGCGAGGAGGCGGTCGAGTGGCTCGGGTACACCTATCTGTGAGTACGCGTGCTTGTGGTGACGGCGGGGTGCTGACGGGCGGCGGCGCAGGTACATCCGGATGCTCAAGTCGCCCGCGCTGTACGGGATCAACGCAGACTACGCGCACGCGGACCCGACGCTCCTCCAGAAACGCGCGGACATCGCGCACACGGCGCTCACCCTCCTCGCGCGCGCGCAGCTCCTCAAATACAGCGCCTCCGCATCCCCCGCGGGCGTGACGCCCACCCCCCTCGGGCGGATCGCGTCGCACTACTACATCGCGCTGTCGTCGATGGCGACGTACGCGACGCACCTGCGGCCGACGCTCACGGCGCTCGAGCTGATGCGCGTGTTCGCGCTGTCGAACGAGTTCAAGTACGTCGGGGTGCGGCAGGAGGAGAAGGGCGAGCTGGGGCGGCTGCTGGAGCGCGTGCCGGTGCCGGTGAAGGAGGGCGTGGAGGAGGGCGCGGCGAAGGTGAACGTGCTGCTGCAGGCGTATATCTCGGGGCTCAAGCTCGAAGGTGCGTGCCGTGTGGGCGTGGTTTTTTTGTGTTGAGGCTGATGCGGGTGTGGGCAGGGTTCGCGCTGGTGGCGGACATGGTGTTCATCCAGCAGTCGGCGGGGCGCATCCTGCGCGCGATGTTCGAGATATGTCTGCAGAGAGGCTGGGCCGTCCCCGCGCGCGCGTGCCTCGATCTGTGCAAGATGGTCGAGAAGCGCATGTGGGGCTCGATGACGCCGCTCAGGCAGTTCAAGGGCGTGCCGCAGGAGGTGGTAAGGAAGGCGGAGGGCAAGCAGTTCGTGAGTTGGCCTTTTTCTTTTCTCGGTATGTGTGCTGAACGCGGCGACTGATAGCCGTGGTACCGCTACTTCGACCTGACCCCGCCGGAGATCGGCGAGCTGATCGGCATACCGAACGCCGGGAGGCTCGTGCACCGGCTCGTGCACAACTTCCCGAAGCTCCAGTGCGTCGAGTAGTTCTACTATGTGTACCGTGTGTCTGACCCGCGCTGCTACTTATCTGACCCGCACTGCTACTTATCAGACTCCAAGCGCAGGTGCAGCCCATCACGCGCTCGCTCCTGCGCATCGACCTCTCCATCACGCCCGACTTCCGGTGGGACGAGAAGATCCACGGCACGGCGGAGACGTTCCTCATCCTCGTCGAGGACGTCGACGGCGAGCTCATCCTCTTCCACGACACGTTCGTGCTGCGGCAGCGCTACGCCGAGGCGGAACACACGATCACGCTCACCGTGCCGCTCTCCGAGCCCGTCCCGCCGAACTACTACATCTCCGTGCTCTCCGACCGCTGGATGCACGCGGAGACGCGGCTGCCGATCTCGTTCAAGCACCTCATCCTGCCCGAGAAGTTCCCGCCGATGACGCCGTTATTGGAGCTGCAGCCGCTCCCGCTGAGCGCGCTGCACAACGCGGAGTTCGAGGCGGTGATGGGCGTGCGGACGTTCAACAAGATCCAGACGCAGGTGTTCCAGGCGCTGTACACGACGGACGAGAACGTGTTCGTCGGCGCGCCGACGGGGAGCGGGAAGACGGTGTGTGCGGAGTTTGCGCTGCTGCGGCTGTGGAGCAAGGGCGCGCACGCGCGCGCGGTGTGCGTCGAGCCGTACCAGGAGATGGTGGACGCGCGCGTGAGGGAGTGGGCCCGCAAGTTCGGGGGCGTGCAGGGCGGGAAGGAGGTCGTCGGGCTCACGGGGGAGACGAGTGCGGATCTACGGTTGCTGGAGAAGGGGGATGTGGTGGTGTGTACGCCGTCGCAGGTGCGTGACCGTCCGTTTCATTGGGTGTTGTTTTGGTTTGCTGATGGTGTTGGTGTGGCAGTGGGACGTGCTGTCGCGGCGGTGGAGACAGCGCAAGAACGTGCAGACTATTGGGCTGCTGATCGCGGATGAGGTGCAGCTTGTCGGGGGCGAAGTGGGCCCGACGTACGAGGTGGTGATCTCGCGCACGCGGTACGTCTCGGCGCAGACGGAGCTCAAGACGCGGATCGTCGCGTGCGGCGTGTCCCTCGCCAACGCGCGCGACCTCGGCGAGTGGATGGGCGCGCCGGCGCATGCGATATTCAACTTCCCGCCCGAGTGAGTCCCCCCCCCTTGTTTTGGATAGAGTGGAACTGACGCGGTGTGTGTGACGTGCTTGCAGCTCCCGCCCGCTGGACCTCGACATTCACCTGCAGAGCTTCACGATCCCGCACTTCCCGTCGCTCATGCTCGCCATGTCGAAGCCCGCGTACCTCGCCATCGCGGACTACTCCCCGACGAAGCCCGTGCTCATATTCGTCCCGTCGCGGCGGCAGGCGCGGCTCACCGTCGACGACCTGCTCATGCACGCGGCCGCCGCGGACCAGGCGGACAGGTTCCTGAACATCGAGGAGGCGGAGCTCGCGCCGCACCTCGCGCACGTGAGCGACAAGGCGCTGGTGGAGTGCTTGACGCACGGGGTGGGGTACTATCACGAGGCGCTGGATAAGCAGGATCGGCGTATCGTGGAAAGGCTGTTCGAGAGCGGGGCGATTCAGGTGCTGGTTGCGTCCAAGGTGAGTCGGTCCGCGGTGGTTGATGTCGAATGATTTGTTGATGTTGATGTGTGTTGTGCAGGACACGGCGTGGAGCCTCCCCGTCGCGAGCCACATGGTCATCATCATGGGCGTGCAGTACTTCGAGGGCAAGGAGCACCGCTACGTGGACTACCCCGTGATGGACGTGCTACAGATGATGGGCCGCGCGTGCCGCCCGCTCGAGGACGCGCGCAGCCGCTGCGTGCTGATGTGCCAGCAGACCCGCAAGGAGTTTTACAAGAAGTTCTTGGCGGAGGGGCTGCCTATCGAGTCGCATCTCCCGACGCACCTCCTGCACGATTATTTCCTGGCGGAGATCGCGGTGAAGACTGTGGAGAATAAGCAGGATGCGATGGTACGTTGATGGGCGCCATACCTTACCAGGGTGACTGCTGATTGAATTGGCGTTGGGTGCACAGGATATATTGACGTGGACATACTTTTACCGCCGGATGACGCAGAACCCGAATTACTACAATTTGCATAACGTCAGCCATCAGCATCTGTCGGACCATCTTTCGGAGCTGGTGGAGAATACGCTGCAGGACCTTGTTAATTCGAAGTGTATTGCGATTGGTGGGTGGTCTTTGTTTGGTGCGCGTTAACTTTTGGCTGACGTGGTGTGTGTATGTGCAGAGGACGAAATGGATGTGTCGGCGCTCAATTTGGGCATGATTGCCGCGTACTATAACATCTCTTGTGAGTGTTTTCGTTACCTGTGGGTAGTTTGGGTTGGGTGTTAACGAGTCAACAGACGTCACTGTAGAAGTATACACCCTCTCCCTCAAAGAACGCACGAAACTCAAAGGCCTCCTCGAAGTCGTCTCATCCTCCGCCGAGTTCGAGTCCATCCCCATCCGACGCCACGAAGAAGACGTCCTGCGCCGGATCTACGACCGCGTCCCCGTCAAGCTCGACTCCGCAGACTTTGAAGCGCCACACTTCAAGACGTTCCTCCTCCTCCAGGCGCACTTCTCGCGGATCCAGCTCCCGCCGGACCTCGTGGCCGACCAGGTGTTGGTGCTGGAGAAGGTGCTGAACCTGCTGTCGGCGTGCGTGGACGTGATGTCGTCGAATGCGTGGCTTGCGGCGGTGGGCGCGATGGACCTCTCGCAGATGTGTGTGCAGGCGATGTGGGAGACGGATTCGCCACTGAAGCAGATTCCGCATTTCGAGCCGGAGGTTATCAAGCGGTGCAAGGAGGCGGGCGTCGAGTCTGTGTATGATGTTATGGAGATGGAGGACGATAAGCGCACGGAGCTGCTGCAGATGGATACCAGGCAGATGTAAGTGCGCTCTTTTACTTGATTCGGTCCTTGCTTAATGCTTTTATTCTTCCTAGGCGCGACGTTGCAACATTCGTAAACTCGTACCCCACGCTCGATGTCTCCTTCGACCTCGTCAAAGGCGAATACACAGCCGGCGCACCCATCACCATCCAAGTCACCCTCTCCCGCGACTCCGACGACTCCGAGGACCAAGATCAAGACGACCAAACCGTCGTCGCGCCCTTCTACCCGTCCAAGAAGCTCGCGAACTGGTGGCTTGTCGTCGGCGAGCCGAGCACGCGGCAGCTCCTCGTGATCAAGCGCGTGACGGTGACGCGGAGCCTCGGCGTGAAGCTCGAGTTCACGCTCCCAAAGGGGACGCATGAGCTGAAGCTGTATGTTATCTGCGATTCGTATGTTGGCGCGGACCACGATTTGGCTGTTGGGGAGATTGAGGTGGCGGAGGGCGAGGATAGCGATAGTGACGAGGATATGGAGAGTGGCGATGAGATGGAGGAGTGAGTGGGTGTAGGGTTGGAGGCTGCTGAAAAAATAATCCTTTGCATGCGTGTTGGCTGCTTTTGGTGCTCATGTTGGTCTTTTTGCATTGTATATTATATAACTCATACATAGTACTCTTGTTGTCTCGCTAAAATGACATTATTTTCGAGTCGATGGGCTTGGTTCAGATTGTGAATTGCAGGTTGTATTACACCAGAATAGGTATGGGGGTTAGAACCCGGTGCGATGTAATGTTGCCCTTATGAGCGTTCATCTGGAAGACTTACTTGTATACTTACCTGACAAACCTGAAACCTCAGTACGCAGCTTGTCGAAATCTGCGGCTCATCCAGTGAGTGTTTCAGCATCACGATCCGAAAACTCTGAGACGGCGCAATGTTCGTACTCGGTGAGCTAGAAAAGAACGGCGAGACCATGAGATGACGAATGATATTTCAAGTTGTGACCGCTGAACATTTTCTTTCATAAGTAACAAATACACAAGAACATGAAGTTGCAAAGGAAATATAAAGGAGATCTGAGACAGTGCTCAAGAATGTCTTTTGGCTTTCCTCTCCTCTCCAAGAGTCGCTATCTCACCCAGGTCGACAACTTTGAAGGGCCATGTCAGCCAGTTTCCGCCGCTCCGCATGGTTCGGAGGCCCATATCCTCCAGTAGCTCATCAGCAGCTTGGGGCCAACTATTGTGATCCATGAACACCGTGTATGTCTATCGATTACGAACACTCACTTCCATAATGCGATCCCGCTGCTATAGCTCTCGTTGTCCCATGTTGACATACCCGGCCAGCGTTTACGCATCCAAGCAGCTTTTAGTTCAGTTTCCGCGAGTGCTTCGTCTACTGAAGAAGGAAGTCGCATGCTGTCCCGTAAAAAGTAGGAGGATATCCAATGGGACGCCACTTCAGATGTATAGCCATGGTTTGGGGTATACTTCAACGTACGGGTAAGCGCGTGAAGAAAGCCCTACAGTGACAACTTACGACAGCGCCATTGATGGCAAAATCACGACGACTGATGTTCTTCGCTGGAACTAGCCCTCTGTATATCGATGAAGCCCACTGCTCGCCCGGACGAGTACTGGGAGGATTTCTCAGAGAAGGGTAGTCCCAGGTGTAACTGGTTTGTTTGTCTGATAGGGGATGACGGTTGATTCCCAGTGCATTGGCGGTTGATTCTAACACAAATGAGTAATTGCGTCAGGGCTGGGTTGAAATACATTACCATCGAAAATGTTCTTCCACGATGAAACAAATCCTGTGGCAAGCACCACAACGTCAGCCTTGAGCGAGTCGCCATTTTTCAGAAGGACATGATGGCCATCAGCATGATATCCTTGAACGCGAGTAGGAGCCACGAGCTCAATTTTCCCGGCACTAACGAGGCCGTGAAAACTGTTCGCGCTAACGATCCCCTCATCATCCGTGTGCGAGCTCCAAAATGGGGAGGGTGCAAGGCGAAGGGGCGATTCTTTTCCTATAGAGTACGCATCAAACTGCGCTGTGTCAGGTGTGAGGTAGTAATAAATACAAAGACGACGAACGGCGCTTTGCGTCACGGAATCGCATAATTTGTGAACCAATTTACTTCCGACCCACGTTCCATGCAAGAATCGCCTAGATGGCTAGTTGAGTTAGCCGTCACTGAAGAAATCGAGGAGGACATACTCCAGAGTCGTCTTAAGTTCTGTATGCGGTGACATAGCTGACAAAAACCTTGTCGTTTTCGGTTAAATTTGCTGAAAGATAGATTAGGCCGAGGGCGCACCTGCTTTTCCGGATAAAATCTGGCAAAGGCTTGGGACCAACCAGAAAAGCGTTGGGAGTTTCGAAGACAACCGAGACCTTTCGACCTTCGTTAGCCAGGTAGGCTGCCACGCTGAGGGCCGGCGTCAATATTCCCTCATAACTGGTAATAACGGGTGAAGACTCACTCTTGCGCGGACTTCCCGCACCCTACGATTACCGCACGTGTGTCATCACCTGTACTAGAGATAGGTCTTAGCCGGGACAGCACGTCGTCTAGCTTGTGGAAGAAATCCATTGCATGCACGACCAGTCCTTTGAATTCAGCTTCTATGGCAGTTGCCGGTGACAAATAGTCCGGGATTTTGGGACTACTACAGCCCTGACAAGCGCAAAAATCAGCTGTTTTTTCTTGTAGTAAATAAATTTGATAGCTTACCCCTGAACAAAGCACAATCCGAGAAAAGTTCAATTCTTCTTGCCCAGCCATCCCTTCACTCCTAACACTAAGGACCCACTCCGATGTCTTCGAGTGACGGCGGATATTGAGCACTTCAGTCTCGAAACGAATTCTGCCTTTCAGAAATTTATCTGCGAAGGCTTCCATGTAATCTCGCATGTCCTCTCCCGTTAATCGACCACCTGTTTCTGCAGATTTTCCCGGGACCTTCATAGACAACGGCGAGAATCTAAACTCTCCGTGGACACTAGGTGAATATGTAACATGGCAGCTCGTCAGTGTGAGCCCACAACAAATGCGGGCCACAAACTTATTGAGTTTAAGACTCGGGTATATGCGCTCCCTAGCCCACGTACCGCCAGCGGACCTATCTCGAGTAAGTATCTGTACATTGAGGAATCCATCTTGTATCAGCGTGTAAGCAGTGATAAGGCCTGAAGCTCCAGAGCCGATGATTGCGACGGATTCGAGGCGAGGGTCTGCAGCCATAACAAGGAGACAAGGTAAAAGGTGAAAGTGAGCTAGACTGAACCATAGATTTGCGAAGGTGGGATTTAAGGATTCAAGATGAAGCGTTGATCAAAGAAGAAGCTGTAGCTCTTTCGATATGGCCGCCAGGATCAATCCTTTCAATTAGAATTATTGGTGTAGTAGCATTGTTCGGTGGTGTGTTCCATATGGACACAACTATTCCACTACTGATCGGATCGATCTGGAGTGGTTGAAGTCGCCCATCAGCCAATGACAACTTGAGCTCGTGAATGAATGACTAGAAGCCGAAAAAATAGCCAGAAAGTACCTGATAACTGGGGGAAAGGAATGCCTGGGAATGATGCGCTGGGTAAATTTGTTCATTTCTCGAGCATGCACGACTTCTAAAAATGAGCAGAGTTGACGATAGTTGAGCAAAGTTCTCAGGCCACCCGCTATCATTCCCTGACACACTGTAATTGGCGACCAAACACTACATAGGCACCTTTTATTCTACTAAAGATGCATCCAACCAGGAGGACAAGTTACACCGTACATTGTGAGCAATATCTTTTGCATAGGAATTTCTTCACCTAAACTCTTTACAGAAACCTGACAGAAACGGTCTCAACTCCTCAAAACCACAGCGCTACAGCAGCGTATTTATAGGTCGCTTTCATTTTCACACAGCATAATGAAACGATGTCCAATCCCAACACTGGGTGTCGCAATGCCAATTAAAGCCAGGGCAACGAGTCAGCCTGAGCGCTAGGCTGCAGCCTTCTACCGACTCTTCAATGATGGCTTTCATCAAAGATGAAAGTGGATCGACGTCGATGGAACGGGCTACAGGGCCAAATGCCGGCGCGGACACTAGGACAGCCAAATCGTTTGCAGACAATTCGCCAGATACCACTGCTGTGTCAACGTCTCAGCATTCAAACCGTCATCTGAACGACGATATGGCCAATACTGCAATAAACCCAGCGAAAGAGCCCGTCATACCAGAAACAGGAACTCCTCCACCTCTTTCTAACGATATAAATCTGGAACACATATCCACGCCGTTAGTCACAGACACCGAGTATGTTCTTCTGTGTACCACACTATTTTTGTCTAACCTTGTTCCGCAGGACGAACCAACTTTTGAAAGATATTCTCCAGACGCTTAAAACCTCTACCATCGCGCAGGAAATTGGGATGGACAGTCGGTCACGCCTATGGGCCACATACAGACGCGAAGCGAAAGAGTTTGACGACGAATTTCTCGAAAAGTACAGGGATGATATGGATATCGTTCTCATTTTTGTAAGCCCCAAGTCCCTCTTAACTATCACATATCTTATATCTGCTCCAGGCTGGTCTGTTTTCCGCTGTCAGCACGACATTTATTACCTCGATGCAGTCAAATCTGAGCCCTGATGCAACCGCAACAACAAACGTTCTTCTCATGCAGCTCGTTCACGCTGCTAATACTACTGCCTTCGCAGGCCAAAACCTCGAACTGCCCTCGTGGAATGGCCCCGGATCGACGATGATCTGGACGCAATCGCTGATCTATGCCAGCCTGGCTGCGAGTCTTCTTGCAGCGCTGGGAGCTGTGTTAGGGAAGCAATGGCTTGCTCATTATTGCCAAAGCAAGTTTGGGACGAGCGAGCAGCGTGCATTACACAGGCAGGCAAAATCCAACGCGCTTGAGAGGTGGAGGTTTCAGGCTATACTTGCGGTACTTCCTGTTCTGCTACAGATCTCTTTACTCCTCTTTGGGATCGCTCTCTCTGGGTACGTCTGGACCCAGCAATCGACCATTGCTGCGGTTGTCATTGGAGCCACGGCAATCGGCATTTTGTTCTACGCACTGATCACGTTAGCATCAGCTTTCATGCACGACTGTCCCTACCACACACCGCTGACGTATGCGACAAAATTCCTCTGGCAACATATTGCACTGCTCGGGAAAACTGTGAAAACTTTCATAAGGGACAACATGGACGACGAGGGCATGATTGACATGGGTCTTACAATTGTTTTATTTCCTGTCATTTTTGCCATACCCGCTGTCGATTTGCTTCGTCCGCGGTTTGCTAGCCCTACGGAAAGGCCCCGTCTTCGTGATGCTGAAAATCTGGCAGCCTCGCCGCTGACTCCCTCGCCACTGACTCCCTCGCCAAAGCTAGACCTCAAAACCCATCCACGTGAAGCACTTGCGGTCCAATGGCTACTCGAGATTTCCACCGACCAGGAGGTCCTCTTGACTGCCGCTCAAATGGTTCCCGATATCGAGTGGCCTGTCGAGGTTGATGTGTCCGAAGCATATTTGCAACTGGGAAATGCCTTCAAAGAGTGTTTCGTATCCGAACATGGTAGCACTGGCCTGACACTTGGTCCTTTGGTGCAAAACCGTGCGCTTGTTATCGGAAAAGCATTACTCCATCTCTTTTGCAATCGACTTTACCTCTCAACCAGCAGTGTTGAACTTCCTTTGGGTGACCGGGACTATAACAGCTCCTTGCTTAGCTGTTTTATGTGCCTCGCAAAGTTGGGTGAAGACAATAGTGCACATTTGCTTCAAGCCATGGCCTACACACTGCTCGATGGTAATTTATTTTCCAGATGGTTTGACTTCCAAGCCCCCATCTCGCAATCTGATCGCGCATGGATAACACGCCTGTTACCCCATCTACTCGCCCATCCAGATAGTTCATATTGGGTGAAAAGGCTAGCTGTCACGGAGATGATCAGATACGTTGGGGCTCTTTCTCCACCTCAGCAAATACTTTCCGACTGCTCTCTGGCTGTAGCTATCATGCTGGACGTGCCTGTTGATCGGAAAGATTTAGTCAGATTCAATTATAGGTGCGTTGTAATCCTATTTATTACCAACTTCACCTCCGACATATGAACTACCTTTCAAGCTCTCTAGCTAGCGCATCTTTGAGGAATATTTTGCAACAATCAGCTTTGCCTTCTATCAGCGAATTCTCTGGACATATCGATTGCTCATGTACGGGTTGTCAGCAAGACATTTTGCTTCTTGCTCTTGCCGTTCTAGAAGGACGCGAATATCCGAGTGGACGCTCGACAAATTGCCGATGTGCTATGGTTGACTACGTAATGCGATTATATGCATCATGTATGGCTCAAGCATCACAGGAAAAAGAAATTGTATCACGAAGAGGAATGCGGAAACGTGCGCAAGCTGTCCTCCATGTTGGCGCCATACTCTCCGTTACCTGCTGCGGCAATTGGGAAATGAACCGCCGATGGAACCTATGGAACCCAGCCTACCATGGCCACCCTGCCCGATTTAACATTGACGGCCCTGAATTAGCAGCTCAACTCCTCGAGCACCACTACGACTTAGGAGATGACGTGGCTGTTGCCGATGCACTGTTTATGCTTTCACAGTCCCGCAATGTTGACCAATGGGCAAGCTCGCCGCTTTTCGTTGACAAAGTTATACGTGCCATGCAGCATCAGTCGGAACATGTTCGCCAATCTGCACTACAAGTAGTTCGAAGGATGCGGCATGCCTTGGCATCCTCGGAAACTGTCATCTCAGCCGCAATTCTTCCCTCCGTTCAGTTCGATTCTGATAAAGGCCACATTGTATGCTGGCTTCAGATTGTATATACCTTCGCTCTGCATTACGACACTACCTGGACTGTGGGTGTTCTACAGAAGCATTCCGATGTCCTGTGCCTGCAGCGTACAGAATATTTCTCATTCTCGGCAATCTCGGTGTATCTGCTTGCATTGCTGGCAATTGTCGAGGGCCACGGCAAGTACGATTTTCGGAGTTCATTTGATCAAGAATTGCGTTCTCGGCATCTTCCGCGTGCGTGGTACGCTCTGTTCGAACTCAACTCAGACGCATTGGACGAAGTGTTGCCAAACGTCATTGCGTTCACGATCGGATATCAAAGCGACTATGGATCGGCCAGATCCAAGATTTTTAAACTCCCGGAAGACGTTCTCCATAAACTCCGAAGGAACAGACCAGAAAGCCCGCTCATCAAGTGCCTACAGGAAATGATCTCGCAGCTACCACCATATGGACCGGATATAAATACAGAGATGGTGTGGATACTTCCTGATAGTGTGGATTGAGGTGTTTCGCGCGATATCTGACCACTCACTTAAAATGCTATTGTGTTAATCAACAGTAGAAGGCTCGGCTTTTCTTCAACGGTTTCCACGCACAAATTGCACTGCTGACATGATAGATAGGTTTCGTGGACCTGAGGATGTGGTGCAACAATGTCAGATTGCCAACAAGTCACAAGTAAACACATTGAAGCATTGAATCTTGAATATCGCATTTGCCGATCTCTAATGCTAACTATAATGTCGATGAACTTGAACAATCTACGGCAGACACGAACGACAACGACGAAGCGAACTTTAGCACGATACAGATAGACCTGGAAGGAGGTGAGCAGCAGCAATAATCAGCTGGGTAAACCACTAATTAACCACGATCACCAAATGTACAGACGCGCGACGCAAACATCGAAATGGCCAGACTTGGCGTCCCGAGCGTTATCCTCGCTGGAGAAGAGCTCGCCGATGCTTAATGTAAAGCCCACGAAAGAAAAGAACAGATGATTGAACTCGATGCAACCACAGCCTCCTCTCAACCAATCATACAAACGAAGATGTTCCCTTCTATGTCGCCTTTCAGTCTCAGCATGCAACTCTACACTCCCAATACATTGCCTTCCAATCTCAGCACGCTAACCTCGACGAAATGGCGAAACTAAAGCTTGCCTCACAGCCGCTATCACACAACTCGAACTCCCCCGTTCGAGTCAATCTGAATGCTACGCTACCTGCGCCCAGCTTAACTAGCTAGCCGTCACACGTACACAGTAGCTAAGGCGCGATGACTAGCTACCAACTTGAGTGACACGCCCGTAACTATCCACCCGGCGGTCGCGCCGAACATCGTCTTATCTCTCCAATTCACCGTATTGAACCTGCAATTCAAACTCATCCAAGCTCAAGTAGTGTTGCCGCGGCTCGGCTAGCTGAGAACCGACCTCGGTCCGTATCGGCTGTAGTGCCGACTCGGTTAACCGTTGCGTTGTAGCTGAGTGACGTGACTCGGCTCAGTTTGACTAGCCACTCCAGCCAGCTTG
>MU267814.1:12484-38863 GCA_021014935.1 Hygrophoropsis aurantiaca
GAATGCTTGCTGTGCTCAGGCCGATAAACCAGAACTATTTGCTCTTTTATAGCCTATGATTGACTCGGGAAACGCTGGATTTGACCGGTGTGGCAGTGGTGGTGTTGAGTGAACACATGGACTCGGAGTTCATTTGGCAAGCGCCTCGGCCCTCGATCAATGCGTTCACTCTTCCAAGGAGTAACAGCAATGGTTTGCCTCCCTTTGTTTCGTGGCGAATTCGCATTCAGTGGCCGCCTTGAAGTTCTGAATCGTACCCCGCCGGTTCACCACTCCAATTCGCAACCGTCAGCCGAACCGCGTTGGCCTGTGCGGACTTATAGATGGGAACACAGCGACCAACAGACAAGAGCCGTTCATCGCATATCAAATCTTCAATCAATCCCGTATTCAAATTCGAAAATACGGCCAAAGACTAACGTAGGCTTGAATGTCGAATTCCCCGATCTCATTCCCTCCATCTACCCAGCGTCTCATAATGCTAACAATAGGTTCTCTTCCGGACGAGTCTAACACATAACACACCGTATGTAACTACTTACTTGCTCCGATACTTTGATATGGAACTGAGTTATATCACCAGATCAAACGACTCGACGACTCGAGCCAGCGATCCTCCTCAGCCCATGCACCCAACCCACACACAATGACAGCCCCACGCACGCGCCCATATCTCAGCCAACGTTAGTTAGCGCCCTAAAAGCAGACGGTACGCCTTGTGGGTTCGTAAGGGGACGATGGCGCGGTTTTGTAGTAAATGATCTAATAGCATAAATAAAGACGTGGCATGAATTGAAACCATCGTATGATTTTGGGGCATGGCACTGACCTAGGAGGCGAGGCACGGATTATAACATCTACAAAGCGTTTATTTATTCACATATGTTCATCCGCTGCTCGGAGTCCACCTCCCTCCTCCATAACATTGGGTAGGCGGTTCTCGAGTGCCAAACTGGATAGTGCTTAGTCCCCCGTTCGAAGTCCCTTCCGCTCCTCTCGTTTTGGACTCCTGTGCACGAAGGCTGATGACCATGTGGGGCTAGCAACAACCACCAACGTGCCGAGAACATCGAGCACATTGTCGACTAATGCGCCGGAATCATCGCCAAGCTATGTGCGTAAGGAATGAATCGTTAGCAGGAGATTTGCCGGGGAAATTGTAGATAAACCAATTCGTGTGCAAGTGTTGTTCTGCACTTGTACAACCTTCTTCCTTCCCCACCACCACCATGTCGAGAGCCTGACTTTGGACTGGAAGAGCAAGTCCGTGGGCTGCTCAGCGGTCAGGTGAACAGCCTCCGCATTCTTGTTGTTGTATAGAAACATAGGTACGTTGCGACCGAATCTCGTGGCAGATGCACGCTGACAGGCTTCGTCCCTCTCGCGGTGCAGCACGATGCGGTGGATAACCTTTATTGTACCTTTCCCTTCCTTAACCTCGTCACCCAGAACACAACGAAGCCTGCACGAAGAAAATGAGATTGCTGGTTAATCTATCGCCATCAGGATTACCTTGAATCGTAAGCGTGCGCAGACAGGGACATGCGGCTGACCGTCCCTCGCCCGAGAATCTCGATGCCACGTCCGTTCAGCAGCTCCACCCCCTCTATCAGGCCACAACATGGAAGTTTCAGAAAAGAACACAGCTTCGCGATAAAATCGAGCAAGGATGCATCAACTTCTGTGTCTGTGACATGATCCATGGCACGCACTCTGGAAGCGGATGCACAGATAGTTGAGGCGATCAGCACTCAGCCTTTCCCGGGATCAGTCCAAATGGACAGCTTTTGTGTCATGTATATATAGGTACGTTCCGCTTGAATCTCAAGTATATACTCGCCGAGGTATTGTGGTTCTTCGTCCCTCTTGTCGCACTAACTGTCGCGACCGTGTGGCCGCGAGAGTGCATTCAGGCCTGTGTGGATGCCAGGTCCTAGTCTCCCGGTATGCTGGCAAGCTTGCCATCTTCTCTTCTTCCGGATATATTTAGATCCTCAACCTGATGATCATCTTTGACGGGCTTCCTTGATGAAGAACATGGTTTCTTTTATATGCTGGGGGTTCTCCAAGGCCCCCTCGTGCCTCTAAAATCCATACAACCCTCCTAACCTCGTCCCAGGACAGACGTCCATTCAAACATGCTTGTTCACTCACCTGGCTGGACGGCTTCGCAGTCAACCTTGCGGGACGAGACGTCACTGCTCGATAAAGCAGATGGTTAGGAATTCCCCATATGCTTAAAAGACCGGAATTGACAGGCCACATTGTCATTCAGGTCACTCGCTATTGAGCGACAGCGCTACGAAAGAAAATCGATTTGTGCCTCATTGGAGACCAGGAATGTCATCGACATTCCTTCAGCGGACTTGTTACAGTCTACACGTTGTTCTCATCGCCCTTCACGTCTGTCTTGTGGGCATCGCGTTCCACCACACAGAACACGACGTCATCATGCCCATTATGTCGAAAACCAACGTGCTGACGACCACATTGAGTGCCTCCCTGCAAGCGTTCTACACTGTGAGCCGAGTCGTGCCTTTCTTTTCGCCTTCTGGGTTACTGGTTGATCTAGGCGTTAGCTTTACACCACTGTGCTCGTGTACATGACTCGGCGAGTATCGCTTGCACGCCGTTTGTCTCGACGCCAGATGCTGACCACCGTCCACGACGTGACTGGGGCTTGGGGTGGATTAGGGGCTGCACTCGACGGCCTCTGGCAACAAACTAAGATCGTCGCATCACCTCTCGGAGTATTCTCCGTGACAGTCTACCTGCTAAGCATCACTATACTCCACATCACATCGTCTTCCATCCTCCAATTTCAAAACTTCAATAACACTGTGACAACATCTGTCTCCACCGCCGTCGGATGGCCGGATTCCCCAACCGACTATTCGGCGTTTGACTGGTCTACCATCGCATCGCTCACGCCGTCCGCAGGTAATCTCACCGCACTGGGCAATGCTGGTCTCACCAACAGTACCGTATACGATGTGCTTCTCGACAGCACGGGGATCGGGAATACCACTGTTAACGCCACAAGCGTAATCGCTAACTGTGCGCTTGTATCAGGTGTAACTTATGAGAGTGTTGATTTGAATCCGTTATTACATTACCTCGTCGCCATGGATGGAAGCATAACTACGCAACGGCCATATATTCCATGTGCGTACTTTGTTGGCCGCGTGCCGCTTATTCGCTGATGCCAGTATCTTCAGGGAAAGATCAAGTATTGCAATTCAATGTACTTAGCCTCGAGACTACCCAGGTACATATGCTGTCGTCCATTCTTACCATATTTTACACGCTCTCTCTGATTGTCAGGATATTGTTACTTTCGTGGTGACCACCGCCATCGACGGAAGTTCTGCCTTGATCGACAGCACAACAATACACTTGAACTGGACTTATGGTGAGTGCCACATCTTATACTGGTATGTATGCTGCTCACTTGCTAATGGTAGCCAACATGAATTTATCTGCACAGGTAATGAATATACCCAGCACGAATTTATCTACAGCGGTAATAAACACATCTTTTGTGGCGTGCAACATATCTTTTGAACAAACGAGTGCAATTGTGGATGTACAATCAAATAAGTTGCTCAGTGTTGTGTCTCGGCCAATGTCATCAGCATGGACCACTGTTCCCCCATCCGTCATGAATGTTCCTGATCCCCAAGCACCGTGGGTGCGCTCATAACATTTTTGATAATTGGCTGTTGGTTCTAATTGTTTCTTCGCATAGGCCGCCTATCTATTCGGCTCAGCGCTGGCGATGGAGCCTAACGACATATGTACAATGAATAACACATCTTCTCAGAAATGTTATTCCGCCAACAATCTTGATATGTCAGTTCAACCATCAACATCATCAGAACAGGCAGATCCACTGACCATATGATCCCGTCAGGTATCTGATGCAACTCATCGGCATGAATGCCTCCCAAATCAATCCGTTGATTCTGGCATTCAACGATCCCTCGTATTCGGGTGACACTACTCCATCATTCACTCTCTCCGCGGATCAAATGGAAACAGCCTTATCTCGACTACTTGCAGCGTCAATGTGGACAGGTCAGTTGTTATAACTATGTCGCATTCACGATCATGCCATTGCAAGAGAGCTGATAATCATGTCCTAGCGGGTCAACTTGGCGAGGCCGGTGGTGGTTTTGACCATCCAACGGGTTCAGCGTTAGTCACGCAACTCGTGCTAGAGATGCGCTTAAACGTGAGCATCTACCGTATATCATCGCGAGAAATACCGATATCACTGCTTACAGATCAATTGGATACCTGTAAGCGATCTGTTATATCTGAGAAAAAAACTCACCAACGCGCTATGGATAGCTATTATTCGCCCTTGGTGCTTCTGTCATCCTCCTGGTGCTTGCGATCCAGATGACACACATTGGCTCTGAACACCCACACAAAGCCCATGCGGTAAATAGCGCTGGTGTTTTGGAATTAGTATGGTTGGCAAGTCGCTCGCCCGCATTACGAGACGGGGTTGGAGAAGTGGAGCATCCGAACATCGACGAGTTGCGTGCAGCTGGGATGTTCAACGTTGTGCTAGCGGACGTCGGTGGAGAAGATACGGAGACCAAAACTGGCGCTTGTCATGAACGTGAGTTTAAAGGTTTTAAAATGGTTTCTCGTTGTGTGCCCAGTATTGCTAACTGCATGGTCAGGCTCCCAATCTATGACAATGATGGGTGGACCTCAGCACACCTCCATTGCAAAGAACGACCCTTTTATGAATACGGAAGATGAGTTCGTGCTTGTCTTCGCTCAGTAATCTATCACTCACTGTCCGTGAAAGAATGGATCAGAATTTTGATGATGGTACGTATTTTTCAGGCAACAGTATCCCCGCTTCGCCGGCCAGCACCTGACGAAGCCTTATGCTGCAGAACTCACGTCAGATTTCAATGAGCTCCACATCAGGAAGCTACAGTCTGATGTTCGTTCCATTTACTATGCGTACATAATCGATTCTACAAAATGGTTTCTGATTTCATCGTCACCAATAGATTGCTCGCTTTGAAGCGCTAGCGGCTCAAAAACGTCGCCAGCTCGATGCTGCGCTCCGAACCTCCTCCACCTGGACGTCTTGAAGAGTTCTTTGTCTTTCGTGTGGATGCTGTGCTTGTCGAGTTGCAAGGTCCAGCAGTTGAGTGTGAAGGTGCTTAGATACGTTTAACGCCGACAGCAGGTGCGGTGCATAGGGGAACATAGAATCTCAGAAACCGTTTTAAAGCGGAGTGCATCTTGAATATCCAGCTGAAACGGTCAATCCTACAGCATGGTTGCTAATTTAGGTTACCACTAAATTGTTGTGAGAACAAAAGAAATCGTACATTATGTCCATAACCCACACCATCGCCGTAGATCGGGGACCCGCTTTGAACAGTGACTCAACGCCGCGAGCAAGCCATCGCCTAAGTACTCCTGGATAGGAGAAGAGGGCAACAACATCCACCATATGTCGTATTCCTCTGCGTCTCCGATTGTAGAGCATAGAACTCTGCTAAAAATCTGCGTGTGGCAAAGGGTGCAATCTACCCCCCTTTCTTCTCCTTACGGAAAGCACGAAATATGGAGATGTTTTGCAGCATTAGAATGATGTATAATTACATGTGTCGTACATAAATCGACCAGCTCCCGGTACGCGCTTGTTTCCATCAGGCCTCGTCTGGATTGTTTATGTTCAGTGATCGGTCTCATCGTGGATGGCTTGCTGACGAATCCTGGGATGACGGAGCTTGCAGTAGGGTTTGGAGGCATTGGAGGCATTGAGTAGCTGAATTCTTGGAGTGGGAAGGTTGGTATGCCGGGGGGATTATCCCTTTTTGCCTGTGTTCGTGTGGAGGTCGAGAAATCACATCAATTCGCGATGTCGCGTTGCAAGAACACGTGGACCTGTTTGGCAACAGCCTTGGATCCAAACAATGGGCCGCAAACAATTCATTCGCGACACGTCACACGCAAATGAAAGAAGAATTCTGCAACTTCTCGAGCGCTCAAAGTGAAACCTCGTTCGGTTTAAATAAAGTAGGCGAACTCCCCGCCCATTGCTTTATCGGGCCCGGCATACAATATAGCCTCAGAGCTATGCTGAGATGGAGCAGTAAACATAGTTGCAGATATGTTTGAGTCTGCAAGATCATTCGAACCTGATCATCACGAAGTTCCATCCAAATGCCAACGCCACACGAGAACAGGGAACAGTTCATCACATCTGATATCACGATCACCTTCATTCGGTCCATTGCCCGTATATTTAATCATGATAGAACCGCAGGAAGCACTCGAATTCACCCGTATATAACCTAGAGAGGTCGAAATTCCCTGCAGCGTCCCGATCAAGTTTATCTCTCAAATTCAATATTCTATTAGCTTATCGCTGTTCGAGCACTCGGGGAGATAGGATGTCCGACGCAGTCATCATAGCGTCGCGCTTTCAATTGACTATGGTATGATCATCGTTGTTAATTACCCATCTCGGAGAACTCATTGCCGTTGGCTTGGGTGACACTCGCAGTATCTTCAATGTAAGTTGTCTGCTACAACTCTGTGGTCTATGTATCTCAAGATTGACAACATAGTTTCTGGGTTGGCCATATTGGTACGGAATGGCTATCTTTGAAAAAAATTCAGTTTTTTCATGACAGATGTATTTAGGTCTTTGATTATTGTATCACCGTCAGCAAGGAAGTGAGTAATGGTACATTTCATTTCATTTCTTGATGCGAAAGCTAAAATCTTTAGAGATTATTTGGACGTGGGATAGGCCATGGAATTTTGTCCGTGTCCTGTTCTTGGTGGCTCGCTATACTCCATTTATTCTGGTCTCAATCTACATCTACGGTACATATACAGTGTCACCGAAATTTCGTCCTCAGTGTTTAATCACGTATCCACAGACACACTGGGGCCTGTTCCTATGGTCAAAGTGAGTGCAAATCCGCACATCGTAATAACGCGCCTTGAGCTCAATTCAATACTCAGTGCACCCTGCAAGCTGAAGTAAAACTATGTTAGGCGATCAGGCTCAGGGCTATTTAGAATGATCGTGTTTGCTGACGACTCTTTTTGTTTCACAGGGTTATCGGTGTTAGCAGCAATCATAACAATTGCAGCGGAAAGCCTTTTAATTATCAGAACGTGGGTTATATGGGGTAGAAACCGTGCCGTATTGATAGGCTTAATTGTCGTTGGTCTAGTGGGTGTTTATGTCGCTTGCAGAACATCATAAACCTCGATGTTCACATAAAATGCATCAGGCCTGTATCGCTGCAGGGTTTATTGTGGATGTTATTGTCTTTCGGTCGACAACCTGTAGGAGAAACCTGGTGGCCAGCTAACTATTAAATATACTGATTGACTTATCCAGACACACTTCTTCCCTCGCCCACCTCGGGCTGTTTTCAGCCATTTAGCTCTGCCACATCCCACGTATGGAATTACCCTGGACTTGTTGTCTTTGAGCTAGGTGAGCCCATATAACGGGGAGTGTGATCCTTCAGCTGGTAACATCAATATTAACAAAACGTTTCGGAATATGAATAGTCATTTTGTTTCTGACCGTTGCTCAAATACTCCAGTACAAGAATCATCGGCGCATTTTTTATATAATGCGAAACGATATAGTCTACGTTTTATGTATCCTAGGTGAGCTCACATCCATTTAACTTTCGATTTATCTTAATGAACTATGGATCCATTCAGGGATGTCTGTGATCAATATGGTCATTACCAAGGTCTGAGTCCTTCCTAGTATCATGGCGCAATATAACCATTGACCCATATCTCACACCCATTCGTGTAGGAGGGGTATACAGACCCCGCAATTATGTAGAGTCCCACATTCACTTGGCTATGCGACAGTTGCTGATTATCGAGTTTTTTAGATGGCAGGAAGTCGTGCACAGTGTGCTGGCGTCTCGCCTGTTGTTCAGCATGCGTCAAATCATGGAGCAGCAGCCTATCATTGCATTTGGGTCCATCACGCAACCTGGACTATCCTGCGCTGTAGGGATGTTGCCGATGGTGTTTGAGGCAAGAACAGAGGCTGGTTCGGGTGCTTCAGCTGTTGAATGTTGAAAGATCCTCAACAAAGTACTCCGTATAATGGCTGAGTATATTTGGATACTTGTAATGCTATACGTATGCTATATTTATGATGCCCAGATTCCTCCGACAATGTTTGTGTTTGGGACGATGTTGGATGAAAATGACTGAGTAGGGAGGAAAGAAGGCCTGGCAACTAAAGGAAAGGAATGAAAGAAATTCATGTCCGTGTCTTCAGCATTATCCGCCAACTACAGTTACGTAGGATCGGCATCGGCGCGTGTGGCAATGGGAGCGGTAGCCCGCTTGGTACTATTTAGAGTATTGATACTGAACTGAGGAGGAAACACCGAATATCCCACCATAGAGTGCGTGTACCTATACGTCTAACAAGCGCCATTCTGATAAATATATTAAGGTAGTGGTATAGTGACAACAACACCTATGAAGTGGCAACAACGTCCAGCAAAATGAAGTCCGCGACTAGTTCGATCGTTAATGAAGCGACTAGCGTATAATGAAGAAATTCCAGCAGTATATAGAATATAAATGAATCGTGGATCATATCCTGTGACGCGATTTCAGCTTCGAAAAGAAACAAGAAGAAACAGGGCTTGCCATCATCTCTCACTGTCCGATGTCATTTTTGAGTGGTGAAGTATTTCGACCCTGCTTTTCCACATTACCGTCACCCGAATTCTGTGCTTTCTTCGACTCAAGCAAACCAGCAGCCTCCAATAACGCAACTTGGGAATCCGAAGACCAACTCCTCGAGTGTCCACCTCGTTCGTGATCTGATTCATATCCGGACGCTGTAAGGTCTCTCCTAGAAGACGAGACCGAGTCTTTTGAAAAATGGCCAGCCGCGCCGGATGGGCCCATCACGTCGTCTACGATCCTACTCAAGTCGATACTCCCAGCCGCAGCCAAGAGCGGATCAGCCGCCCTGCGTCCCTCGGTGGGCGGGGGCCAAACATCCTCCCTGAACACTGAGCCGGATTCGGACCCCCGAGCCCGATGGATCATCGGTGGGGATTCGCGACCAGCAACCCACGATTGCGGACTCTGCGCATCGTCCCAGGGCGTCTCGTAATCCCTATAGCGTGGGATTTGGAGGTGGTGATTATCGAGGTCTTCACCTGCAAGAAGGTTTGCGCGTGCGCGTCGCTGCTTTCGGCGAGAGTCGATGGCGTCGAGGAAGCCGAGGTATTTGAATCGTTTTCGTCTTCGGTAGAAAGCGACTGAGAGGGCGAGGAGAAGGAGGGCGGCGCCGCCTGCTATAGAGCCAGCGATGATGGCAGTTCGATTATTGGAAGCGTCGGCATTTTCTGGGCTAGTACGAAGTGTCGGAACCGCAGTATTAGTCTAACAAACAAGATTTATGTGGCCATTCCAGAAAATAGTGCGTGAGAAAAGCATACAGTGATTGTTGTACCGCTGACTACGGTGACGTATGATGAGGTATATGTGGTCCACAATTGAGAGGTTGGGGATGAAATAGACGAAGATGAAGGGAATGACTGTGATGAAGATGAAGCTGAAGCTGAAACCGAGGTAGTTGACGCCAGTGAACTGGAACTTGACGCGCTACTCGCAGAAGGGGACGTGCTCGGAAGCGATGAGGCACTGGTAGTGGAAGCAGTGGTCAATGTTGAATCGGTTTGTGCATCAGTCGAGGTTGATTGAGTGATAGGTGCAGAACTAATCCAGAAATCAGATAAATGGTAAAACTATATCGGATAATACTCACGAGGTCGTCGCATCCGCAGAGCTCAGTGAAGGGCTGCTGGACACTACCGCACTGGTTGACGGTGTCGGTACATCGCTTGTTGATGGCGTTACTCCGGCACTAGACGTTATGCCCGCACTTGATTCGCTGACGCTCGTGCCAACGGCAGTTGTACTAGAAGCTTCCTATCGCACACAAATACTTAATCAGGTCGACTCCGGATGCTGCGCCGCAGTCTGCGATCATTTTATAATACGCACCTGAGTAGCTGTTACTGACGCAGCTGCTGATGAAGAGGCAGGTGCAGCGGAACCACTTGAGGATATTGATTCGGAAGCTTCGCTGGTGGCAACAGTAGAGCTTGCCTGGCGAGGGCTTGGATATCGCCAAACCATGAAATACTATTTCACAAATCTCGAACGGAGAGTCAGCGAAATTGCAAGACTCGCAGAGCCACGCCTGAGCCTTCCCGGTGAAATGTCAGTAAGAAAAAGGGAAAGAAAGACCACATACACAGGTCAATTGATCGAGATATTTTCGCTTCACTGGGCGCTTGTTGCTGCGCCCGTTTTCCGGCAATATTAGGACTTTTTCCTAAAAAGGGAATTTGCAGTACTACTTACAACCGAATCTCACAGCCAGAATACACGCCGAAAGTATTTTGGGCATGGAAAGTTTGTTGAAGCACTCCTTTGATTTATGTGTTGTTAACAACCCAACAGCGTAGATTGGACTTCTCAAGATTCTACCTTATACCCTTTTCTGAGCTTCTTATTACCTACTTACTAGTTGCTACCTAACTTCCTTCGAGGAGGCGTTTGCCTAGCACTTCAATTCCCCCCATAGAAGTCCATTGTCCCACAAGCTCAGAGACACCAATTCGCGCAAAGTAATAATGGATTGGATGCCTCGGAGATTTTTAGGCGCAATGTCCCGCAAATTTGCACCAGAACAGTACGATTTACTGCCTACAGACCCTTCGTTACGAGGAAACGCTGGATACGGGAGCTTGCGCAGTCGACGATGGTCGTGGCGAAGTATTACCCACGCACTTCGCCAGCGTCTCACTTTACGTCGACTCTTGATTTCATCTTCTCTTATTCCGGTGTTTGCTGTCGTAGCCATTCTCTGTCAGGGTATACCTCCAAGCTACAACGATATTCGACACTTCGAGAGACGGTTGCCACAACATGACCTTGCCCTATCTTCAAATGAACGACCTAGATACCTACGATTTCCAGGACATCTGTGGGGCCATGGATTGAATAATATCTTGCAGGAAACGTACGTCCTTTCGAAATATTATATTCGACGCGCTGCCGAATTTGATGCGAAATCTCTGTAGGATATTGATGTCGTACTTGGCGTACATGTCTAATCTATCCTTTGTGTTCGAGGACTATACCTGGTCGCATACCCCATTGCCATATACCGTTTACGACTTCGCCCTTCGTCCTGCGCGGATACCACTCAATGCCATTATTTCTGGTCCAACGGCCGGAGGACCGATGTCGAATACCGCCCCACGGGCTGTCAGCGCCGAGTTTTGGGAGCATGTGTGCGCTGATAAGGAGAAGAGATATGTTATCAGTTCGGAAGATGCACCCAACGATGCCGATGGGAATGTCATAATAGACTGGTGGACAGAACATTTAATAGCGTCGCATCATCCATGCATAGAAATAGACTCATCCGCGCATGACCTTTTCGATAGATTGTAAGTCCTTTGTAACGTGTCACTGAACCAACACTCACGGAAGAGCTGGCCCTTTAGTCTTTTCGGCGGCCCGCGAGTATTGACGTTATGGGATTCGCTGGCCACTTCACCTATTCTAACCGATTTCACGTGGTCGCCACTGGTGCAATCGGCAGTGACTCGCAACTTTGCGCTCCTGCAGCCTGAATCCCCAAAGGACCTCTACGATGTTTCGTCCCCAGTAACGTTACCTGGACTAGTGGCTGTTCATTTGCGGCGAGGTGACTACAAGCGTCACTGTCCCAATTTAGCGAAGTGGGGTGCGGAGTACATGGGCTTCAATCAGCATCCATCCTTACCGGATAGATTTGATCCCCAACCATACAAGAACGATTCAAGCATTCTTGAAGACTATTATCTTGAACACTGCCTCCCAACGATCGACCAGGTTGTTATACGATTGCGAGAGCTTCGAAGAGAACACCCGCATCTTCGACGGGTATACGTACTGTCGAATGATTGGGCATGGTGGTTAGATGCGCTTAAGGAAGCTTTGGAAGAGGACGGTTGGGATGACTTGACAAGTAGCCTCGATATCCAGTTAGACGCAGAGCAATACTACGTAGCGATGGCAGTGGACATGGCAATCGCCGAGAAAGCCGACGTGTTCGTCGGGAACGGGGTGAGCACTTTATTCGAACTTTTTTGCATGCAACAAAGTTGCTAACACGTAGATCGCAATTGCGTGCAGTTTTCTAGCCTTTCGTCTAATGTGGTGATGTTGAGGATGGCCAAAGGGATGGAAGCTAATAGTAACCGATTTTTGTGACCTGGATTATTGATGGACTTACAAGTATTTATAATAATTGGACCATCACCTGGTCTGGCTCCCGGCGGCCCGTCATCACGATGATGTGCTACTACCAGGATCATGGCGAGGGGTGCCTCTTGGGGTGACGAAAGCAAGGGAACGCTTTGGCGTGGAAGAAAAGAAGAAAACTTCCCAGTCATTCGGAAAACTAGGAACGTTTGTCTGATTGATTTGCGTGTTGACAGGTCAGCCCACCTGCCAATGCCGATGTGTCACTCACAACAAGATAAGATAAGATAAAGAACAGTCACTGATAGGTCCAGAAGTAGATTGGAAGGAGAGTGACCAAGTTAAAGAGAAAAGCGATCGCACCATGATTCACACTTCGGGAAAGAGTATGAGAATCAGGGGTAACCCATCCTCAACCGCGTCACATTATCCATAAAATCTCTCCCCAATTTTACTGGAGGAACACAATACGGTTCGTGGTGCGGCGGACTCATACAGAGTACTTATGAGGAGTCTGTACAATCCAACATAAGCTGTGGCCTTTCTTTATATGGCTTGTAACGCTAATATTAATCATACGATGCAGTAAGATGCATATCATTGAAATATTGCTGCTCATCGATCTTTGGTCCACCTCCAATATTTCAACTCCCATTTTCAACAGGAGCCGCTTTTAATCTGCGCTTTGGCCCTCGACGCCTCCGTATGAACGCTATCTATAACATGAGCCAGTTGTTTGAAGTGAAGGGTGAATGTTGTGCGCATAATTCAAAGAAACGGAAGGGAGGCTGAACTTCAGGGACGACACGCGTGATCGCAAAGCGTCATCCATTCTGGGCATGTTATGGGATTAAGTAAATGAACTTGAAGTTAAGATATGAATGGGAATGCGATGGCGGGCGAGGAATAAACCGGACCCGTAAGTGCTGGGTCGTGAGGTTTAGACCATTGGATGAAAAAAAAATGCACGCGCTTGTGTCGATGCTGCAGAAATATTCCCTGATCGTGATCTGCAGACACATCCCCTGGTTATCCGTCAAGGCGGCAGGCCATTATGATAACATATACCACACCTACGTCCTTGGAATCGCGAACCACGGCGCAGCATACCTCGGATACATTTTTATCTCTCACACAGATCCAGGTGAGACCAAGCTTGGTGGCGAAGTCTGGATGCAAAGGGTGTCCTTGTAAGTGCAGGCGATATCTCCGTGTTCTGTTTCTGGTGATGGCCGGTGAAATCAATGCTTGTCGAAGAGTGGCGAACTCACATGTGCTCAGTGATTTGAAGTGGTACAGAAGGGATCTGAGTCCCTGGTACAGTGATGCATTCGAGAATGAAAAAGGGACTGGCTCGTTCCAAATCACACGGCTGCTGCCACTGGACTAACAGTAAAATGAAAGTTAGCTGGGATACATGCTCTATTAATACACGAGCGATAGTGAAAATATTGGCTGATTTAAATCAGTGTTGTCGATCGTTGCATCTAGTAGAGTAAATGACCGATATATAACTTGGTTTTCTGTGGTCGGTCGTCTATACGTCGAATACGACGAATACCGCACATTCTGCTTTCACTGTCAAGGGTGTTCATCGAGTTGGTGAGGAACTTGACCATATGTGAATACTACATACATAACTCACCTTGCTTCCCCTGCTGATCATGAGGCATTTTCGAATCACTGAGGCCGAAGAAATGAAAGAACGTCAGGCGGGGTTTAAATTAATAGTCCCGAGCCAACCTTAACCACATGCTGTCCTGATTCAGAGTCGGCATCACGATCGCAGACGGTGTTGGTTTGGCTGACCACAGCCAGCCGCAGCTTGTTTCCCATCTTTCATTGCATGTAACGGATACTTTCATACTGGACTGAATCACGAGATAATAATCGTAAGCTATCGTACACTGATGTCCTGCACAGTTGATGATGATCACCGGCAGCCATCATTCACGCCTCAGCCTTGAGGCACGAGGTTTAATGAGCACCACACCGTGGATTTATATCTTGTTGCTAAGTTGTTCTCAACTGAACTTATGTGCGTTCCTCGTTATATTCTCTTTGAGTGATATTTGACGTCTATGTCTCACAGAATTGAATCACGCGTACCGCAGGTGAGGACGCTGTTTGTGTTATTAGGTTGAGATGAGCGTGCCATCGCATTAAACGTTGCTCGTAGCATCGTTAAAACGTGTTTTCATGATGCTATTCTCATGGCTCGTTACGTTGTATCGCATCAGCACTGATATAGATCTCAGAAAATCGCTGGCCCCCACAACACTGGAGTAACGCATTTTCCATCATAAACCTGTAGTAAGCCAACACCTCTGTTTAGTCGCAAAGGCACATTGCAGTAATATCAAGAACAAGACTGGTTTCTCGCTGCGCAGGGATTTTTTGCATTATGTCGACGCCTCTCCAATCAATCCCATCATTAATCCCACCTCCCAAACATCACCAATCCCAATTCTCGCGGCCAAGTCATCCGAATTCTCCTCCTACGAAAAGTCTCATTGATGATCCTGACGTTGATCGTTTTGCCGCACTATTCTCGCCTGCCACACCGCCTGCATCACCAATACTTGGTGGGGGTGGAACCCCCGCAATGCCATTTGTGACCCAACGAACACCGCATCGCTCGCACATGTCGATGGACTCTGAGTTTGGATCTTTCGTATCTGTTCCTCCAACCCAAGATCCATTGTCATTCTCATTCGCCTCTTTGGATCCGGAACCGACAGACCAATCACGATCGGAAACAAAACATACGGATGCTTGCACTGTCGGAACGCCAGCATCTGGGGAAAGCATCAGCTCTGCGCAGAGCGGAGTTAATTCAAACACTACTTTAGATTATTTTGACCAATTTACCTCGACCGCGAAGACGTCCTCAGAACGCAATAAACGAGGCGTTCTTGATGAGCTGCTTCAGCACGAAGACGATCCTCTGTACTGGATCCACTCCTCATCCAAGGCCGTACTATCGGGAAGTGTGCCCAGCGGGCGCGGACACGGTCCAAGCAAACCACACTCGCAACGACCCGCTTCCCAATCACCGAGCCATTCGTCCCATTCGCCCCGCCTAACCGCTTCCCCATTGCCGCTTTCACAATCCGCATCGTCGCTTCCGCTGTCGTCTTCACCGCCGCCAGTGCGCCCGTCATCCCCTCCTAGCACGCTCTCCCGCTTATCGTCAAGTTGGGTATCAGCCTTCCTTCCTTCCGCCCGCGCCCGCTCGTCAACGAACGCAACGGCTTCATTCCCGCCTTCTTCAACGACAATAGCAACAAGCTCTGCACATTCCACCATATCACACCACTCACATACACTTCCTCACTCCTCTGTTGCAGAGATAACACACGGTACACCTTTTGGGTCTACACCGTATACCGCGCCTTCGGGGGCACCGGGGTTTGCTGGAGACCACGCATGGGACAAAGGCTTTTCGGATTCATTCGAGCGCGAGAAAGATCGTGCTGAAAAGAAAAGCGTACATCTTTCCGGCAGGAGGGAAGGTACTGCAGATATTTTGAGCGTCGAAGTAGCTGACAAGGTAATTTTGGTTTTGGTGTCAATCAGTTTGATTAAACGAACTTGTTATCAAGATACGCTCATATCTACCTGCGCTTACCCGTTTATCACGAACGTGGACTCTGCTCTACAGCCTCGACCAACACGGAATATCTCTGAATACTCTTTATACCAGGTGTGAGCCAAAGCCTTGGAATGCTCCAGGGGCCACAAAAGGCGCCTTGGTTGTCATCAAGGACACGGGCGATACGCTCTTCGGCGCCTGGATGAGCGAAGGTCTGCATTTGTCCAAAGGCGCGTATTATGGCAGTGGCGAATCGTAAGTGATTGTTCGGCTGCAAACCTCTGGCTTAGAACATCATATTCCCCTTTCTCAGTTTTCTATGGAAGTATGATGCGAGCAATCCCACGGGTTGCCTGGATGTGTATAAGTGGACGGCACGCAATGACTATGTGGCGCTATGTGAACCTGAATATATCTCCTTTGGCGGGGGGTGAGTCTTTGTTCTTGTATTCCAACTGATTACTTGATCGGACATTATACAGGGACGGTCATTATGGATTATACCTTGATGCCTCTCTCCTCGATGGTTCATCTGCTCCATGTCCGACTTTCACGAATGACGTGCTTTGTTCACAAGGGGGAGGTATCGGAATAAGGAAAGGCGCCTCAGTCACGTTTGAATGTGTAGGACTTGAAGTATGGGGCGTCGGGCCTGGATGAAAAGCGGGGGGTGTTTCTGTGTCTGCTTTCAATTCTCACACGGGACCAATGAACCTTTCATAGAGAATCCATCAATCACAGATGTGACAATGCCTTTATCTGCCCTTATCTGCTTCGCAACATAAGCCCAAGCAATACCGCGGAGAACGGTGAACAGTCTGTCCCGTTCCTAAGCTCTTTGTCCAATGCACAACTAGCAATTGGCAATTCCCATTGCCTTTCACCAAACCCGTGCGGACTACCGTTTGATAGCAACACGGGACTGCTTTCGTCAGGCTTCTATGTGGCTATGATGTTATTGATCGTACGTAGGCGTCGATAACTGATTGTCCCCCACAGTTTGATCTATCTAACTACTCTGCAACGTGTCCCTCCCGAGACGGAGCCGTTCCTTCCCGTCTTAGGGTTTATTGGTACAACGCCCAAAAAAGCATTCATTTCCTGTGCGTATCTGCTAGTGCCAGTGCATCACGCCGATGTTGGTGTCCGTGACGTGGCTCATTACCCGTAGACCAAGCGGCTGCCCTGTGAGTGTATGTTGCCCGGATTCTGTTTGTGCGTCAATCTAAATCTAACTGCGGGCGGTTGGCTTTGTCCCTGCTGCGTTGGGAAACTACGTTGCTCATAAGAGAGACACCCATGCCCGGCCTTGGCCCATTATTTCCTTAGCCACCTTTGAAAACAATACCTTGCATAGATGCCGGCAATCGGCCACATAGGTAAGACCCTGTCCGTATTCTTTTTCGATGGCTAACTATCCATACCTCTAGCTTTTGGCGCCATTACATTCGTCTTAACGCTAAACCACGGAGCTGCTGCCGCCGTTGATTTTGTTCAGTGTTTACAGAATATACAGAACGACAACAGCACCAGCATCACCGGTTTACTCTTCGGCAACGGAACTGCTATTTCCTCCCCCCTTGAGATCCCAGACGTAGCGGCAGTAACATACGAAATCTGCATTCAAGCTTGCGGGAATGGTCAAGAAGCCTTTTCATGGTCCACCTTCTCCCAAAAGTTTGGCGCCTGGCTCCTCCCGTACCTCGCACTTATATCGCAACTTCCATTCGGAGCGCGACGCAGGCCAGATAATTTTATGTCTGTGTTTTTGACTGTTGGGTCCCCTGTACTCGCAGGCTATTCCATGTATCTCACGCTCCTTAACGCCCGTTGGGTCAGGCAAAGCTTCGAGGATATCACCTACTCTAATTCCAAAGACGCCGCGCGCGTTCTTATCAGCCTCCAGCAAGTTCCTTTACGAGTCACTGAAGAGAATGGCTTGCTCCCATCCCTCGTCGTCCTCCCAGAAAATGACAAGTTCTGGGAGGACCTCGTACACTTCCTCAATTATTCGCACACATGGTCCATATCCGCCTTAATATCTATCATCTGGGTGGCCATTGCATTTAGCTTTACCGTCGCAGATTCCTTTGCAAATATGGAGACAGAGCTTTCCTCTAGTGGGCAGGGAGTCGGATCCGTCTGGCTGTGGTTAATACCCATCGTCAGCGGCTGGCTGCTACTTTCACCAAAGTGCGACCACAAGCATCTAAAATCGGCTGTCGACCGCGCCAACGACATCGCTTTTGTTGCAACCTCAAATGGACCTGTCAAAGCCTCTTCTCTTTCCGGCAGATCTGCCATCACCATCGATGCACTGGAGGACAAGTTGTCGTCCCCTGACGAGAAATGCACGCCGCCAGTCTTCAATTACGCGCGCGCTCTGTCGTGGGCGCGTGCGGCAGAGGATACATTGAATGTGTTCCGTATAGCGTCCCTGAAAGCCCGAGACCACAAACCAGTTACTCCCGGGGACTGGCAGGTCAGGGAGGGCGCGATTGACTCAAGTAACCGTTCGGGATCGCTGCACAATATCCAAGTCTACTGTGGTTATCTGGAGGAGGAGGAACTCGAAGTTTCACTCGACGAGAGCGTAGCCCAAAACTTGCTGCCCTCTCGAGCCTCGCAGAGTCTTCGCTTGCGGACATCCAACGACGTCACAACATCTGTGTCCAGACACTCGCCTCGCGGTCGTTTGCCCCCCGGGGTATACCACCGGATGTTCCTGGCGTCGTTGATGTCCCTGCTTTTACAATGGGGGACCACTGGTGCAGCAGTCCTCGCGCTTTGGTTGACACCCACCACAGTTAGTTTCTTCGTATGTTCCTCGGAATATGTTATAATATTTTGATGCTAGGGTTTGGGATGCTGGAGCCTCAGCTACTTTATATACGGTGGCCTATCAACGCTTGTGTGGGTGCTGCTTGTTGCCTCTAGCCGTCTAGGGGACTATTCTACGTCACGTCGCCCTCGTCGCGCCGGACCACGCTATAACGCCCCGCTCGCTATCCGCCTTGCAAAAAGACTCTCAAATATCTTCCGATTCACCGGAAAGATTTTAGCTGTCGTTAACGCTATCGGACTGGTCGCTTCATCCGTGTTTCAGTTCTCTAGTGTCTACGACGATTGTTATTGCAACGGGAGCGTTTTGGGAAGGGGACAAGCTAATTCATACGTGGTTCTCAATAGTGGTGCTGTCCCTAACCTTGGTCAGACGAAAGGCGCGTGGATAGGCTCTGTTTTTCTAGCATCTGGTTGTGCTGCCATTTTCGTTGGATTTATCTACCTTTTTAATGATTCTAGTAAGACGGACTAATGTACTGTACTAGCATTTCAGGTTGTGCTTTTTAATGGATAGTTTTCTTGTGAGCTAGGTTGAGAAGAGTCCAGCTCACCTGACAACAGATTTGTAGGTTCATCACGCTAGAATACAATACACAGGGAATATAATATACGATGGAGTAGGCCGAGCGCACAGACAAGGACGAGAAGGATGATCCTATAGCGGGATGGAGGATGCGGAACACGAAGAGACATGAACATGCTATATATACTACGTATGACCCCCGGAATGACCCTACGAGACCCCTGGAAGCCCAGGGTCCCCTACTCCAACGATGCGCCATCCAACGTTGCACTAGTATTGTTTCAACCAACCCTACGATGTCACTGGTCAGTATACAAGAATCGAGATACGTGGGAGTGAGATCTCGATCTTGCGAGATCAGATGAACAAACTCAAATACAATGACATCCAAATAGAGATAACCACGTGTTCGGTGATGAATGTGAAAACTGGGCTATTCACTTCTTTCTTACGCTCCTCCATGATTTCAAGAATAAGCACCGAACTTTCCAATCGCAGCCCGGAGAAACTGGCATGCCAAGATACCAAGGTACAACGCCCCCGGATTCTAGAAAAGCCACATCAAACCCATGGACTGCCACGGTAATGTGTCACAATTTGTACCCCAAAGTACTTCTAAGCCAGAGAAGAATTGAGGAATGGCTTCCTCTCGTCACCTGGTGCTTATATGAACTATCCTACTACAAATATTGTCGTTGTCTGCGCCTCCGAGTCCTTGCTCGAATGCTCATATTCTCACTTTGACAAACACCAAAATCGAGTTAATTTTACGGTCTTCCTTCCAGAAACAAGGATATGCCACGCCTCCACCGCGGCTTGATGTTGTTGGGTGTTTCCTGATACAACCAGCGCGACTGCAAATTTGGATGATTGATGTATACCCCACTCTGGCGCTCATCAATCATTCTTAGAGTTCAGCCACATCACATTCCCTTCGAAGCTCCATGTCCAGGTTTATCGAGTGCGTTGTGGGCTGTTCAAGGTGCTCCGTGTTATTGCATTGGACCTTAGGCTGTGCATGGCTTATCTTCCCTTGAACACATGGTCTTTGTACTTATCAGTGCACTGAGGTCTTACCACAGTGCGTGTGTAGGATAAAAGGCATTCTGTGTCCACCTCCTACCTGTCTGTACCTTGGTTCCCAGCTTACCGCCTTCGGGCTACCATGTGCCGCAAAGGTAACGTTTTGGCCACTTCCCTAATAGTTTCAAAGTTCAAACATTCACCACCCCTATGTTCAGATTTTGCAATTATCGTATTCGCCTTCGCTTTGATTTACGGCGTTGCTGCTACAGATCACGCACAGTGTCTAAGCAATGTACGCAACAATAACACAATTCCCCTCAGCGGTTTACTTCACGCCAATGGCACTCCTATTACCAACCGTTCTGATATCATGACCGTGGGGGCAGTTAGTTATGATGTCTGTGTTCAACAATGCGGACCTGGGCTGGAGTCGTTTTCATGGTCCAGCTTTTCTCAAGAGTTCAGCGCGTGGCTTCTCCCGTATCTCGCACTGATATCACAACTTCCGTTCGGGGCTCGTTACAGGCCAGATAATTTAATGTCAGCGCTATTGACAGTTGGATCTCCCGTACTTGCAGGCTATTCAATGTACCTCACGCTGCTCAATGCTCGCTGGGTTACCCAAAGCTTTGATAGTATCACCTATCCCAACGCCAAATACGCTGCCCGAGTTCTTAGCAGTCTCCAGCAGGTTCCTCTGCGAGTCAATGCAGACCATGGCCTGCTCTCGTCCCTCGTTGTTCTACCCCAAAACGATGACTTCTGGTCAGACCTTGCAGACTTCCTCAATTACTCGCACACTTGGTCCATAGCTGCCGCAACCTCTATCCTTTGGGTAGTCATTGCATTTATCTTTACTGTCGCGGATTCATTATCAACCGGACAAGCACTTCTCTATTCCAATGGGCAAGGTGTCGGGTCCATTTGGCTATGGCTTATACCCATCGTCATTGGATGGTTGCAACTTTCACCCAAGTGTGACTACAATCGCCTGCAAGCAGCTATTACTCGCGCCAACAACATTGCTTTTGTTGCAACTCCAGACGGATATGCCAGAGCATCTTCGTTATCCGGCAAATGTGCCATCAGTATCGATGCACCGCGAGAAGAGCTGTCGTCTCCCGACGAGAAACGTACACCGCCCGTCTTTAATTACGCACGTGCGCTGTCGTGGGCTCGCGCAGCAGAAGACATGTTGAATCTTTTCCGCAAAGTCTCCTTCAATGTACAATGCCATAAACCAGTCACACCCACCGAGGAATGGCAACTCGGAGGACGGGATGGATTTATTGATCCAAGAAACCGCTCAGGGTCGCTGAACGATATTCAACATTATTGTCAACATTCACCTCGTGTCACGTATGGTCATTTGCCCCCCGGCGTATATCGCCGGATGTTCCTTGCATCATTATTTCCCCTGCTTCTGCAATGGGGAACCACAGGTGGGGCGGCCCTGGCGCTTTGGCTGACGCCAACCACAGTGAGTTTATCCCTCTATTCCTTGAAATCAATCATAACATGTTGCTCGTAGGGTTTGGGATGTCGGAGCCTCAGCTACTTTATATACGGAACTTTATCAACACTCGTGTGGATATTGCTTGTCGCCTCTAGCATCCTAGGAGATTATTCTACCTCACGTCGAACACTCGGCAGAGCACGTTACCATGTTCCGCATTGTGTACGCGCTGCCAAAATACTGTCTAATATCCTACGGTTCGCCGGGAAGACCTTAGCTATCATCAATGCGATCGGATTGATAGCCTCGTCCGTATTTCAATTTGCCAATGTTTTCGACAATTGCTACTGCGATGGGAGCGTTACGGGCAGAGGCGCGCTTAATGCGTATGTTATTCTCGACTATGCCAATATTCCTAACATGGGACAGGTAAAAGGCGCATGGATAGGTTCGGTATGTCTGGCATCTATTTGTGCAATCGCTTTCGTTGGTTTCATCAACCTCCTTTCTGATTCTGTCGCGCTCTGATATTTATATAAACTCATCAGTGTACTTTGTATTGCGTTCCCCGGGCAGTCTACCTGGTTTTGTGTTTTCTTGGATAAGCTTCAGCTGTGAGCGCAACTTATATACCTTAATTATACCTTATCCCGTCGCTCCAGCTCGCTTTAAATTTCAATGTACTACGTATACTTATACCCATTCAATAACGTGTCTCCGGCGATGCCTTTTTCTGCCTAATGAGAGGAATTTTACAGCATTTGAACGGGCATATAAAAATCCAGCGACGCGCATGTCAGCTCTCAACGACTCAAGGCAACGATTCCATCATTGACCACCAAGTGTGAGCAAATGCCGAGAAACCGAGCAGTGGGAGTACCGATCAATTTTATTTTTTGGGCAAGATTGCACTCGATTTCGTCTTTCTCGAAGGGAGGCCAACATTATGGTTTAGATCGCAGTATCATCGCTGCGCATTGCCAAGGAGTCCGCACAGGAACTTGTAAAACCGTTCTGATGGAGCTGTTGGCAGTCTATGGTAATTGTGCAAGAGGCTGAGAAAGCTCACTTTATAAATCCGAACCGAGACGATTCGGATGAGTGGCGGATGAGCCAAGAAGCAATCAGAGACTCGGGATCGGAGAGGTACAAAGAATTCGGCATTCGAGAAGCTGATAACAATTGTGGGGAATCTCTCTCTCGAAGCTTCCCTGGACCAGTGTGGAGATAAGATTACTTACTGCCACTTATCTAGATTTTCTTGAACAAACTTGGAGCATTATCAGCCGTATCAAGCTAAGGCTGACGATGGGAGTGGTTTTATCGGCAATGGTTCAATTAATGAATGAAAGCTGTTGTTTTTGACTCAATTACGAGCCATTATATGGTGCGACATTTCTTCAAAAAATAAGCTGGAATATAACCATGAGTTCGGAGGAAGTTCATCTTAGGAAAAAATAAGACAATTTGAATTCATACTGTTGTTAAAGGTGCAAACAGTGGTTGAGGCGAACCAGGGCGAACCTCGTTGTGGCGTCTTCTGGCATGGTCAAGGTTAACGTTAGTCCCCGTTAGCAGACCAAAATGAAGGAAAGATAGTCATTCCTTTTATTATCTATATAGTGGTCAAGGCATGGTACATACGATGTAACTTACAACTGGGTGACAATACAAGAGCAGGACATCGTGCAATAATTAAAAGATATATACATAAGTGTAGGGTCGTACTAATTATATATCCACCAACAATATCCACCAATAATGTATCGAGATCCCACCATGCACATATTCCATACAACGCTGGTGGAAATTCGCTGTCACAACCGCGAGGGGAGTGTAGCACTCTAATAGTTTAGTAAGGAATACGTTGTACTGTTACAGCTGACAAGAACAAGGGGTCGGGTAACAGCGGGAAAGAGAGCCTGGGAGGGGGCGTAGGTCAAGGAAGAGAAGTAGGTAATGGTGAAGAAGGCAAGTTAAAAGGCTAGGGACAAGGTAAGGGCATGATATGTTCGTGAACGTGGACGGGGAACTATCTAACTGCTAAGAAAACAAGAACGTGATTGCGATTGTTGATATGTACTTTATTTGCGATTATCGTGGGGGAGAGCGAAGGGAAGCGGAATTGGACAACTAGAAAGAAGGGTGGGTGTGAGCTAACGAATGCAACTCATGAAGATAGAAAAAGACGAATAGCAAATAAAAGCGAGCCATTGATCGCGATATACTATCAAAACCAATGAAGTTCAAAACGCTAGAGGCCGGGTCTAAAGTCTGTCCAAAAGTCCACAGACGAAAGTCCATTATCAGACATACGTACGGGTTTTCATCGGTACGCGTGTATGAACCATCTTTATGACTTTCATCCCCTAATTGAGTCGTATGACGGCGGGATCTCCCTTGGACTTTCGTCGCTCGGGGCGCGGCCGGCATCTTGATGAACCACGACATCACTTGAATCACCGCCACTACCTTCACCACCAACCTCCTGTGCCTCGTGCTGCGTGGCGAGTCCCAAACCAGGGCCGCGTCCGTATCTCTGGGCAGCCTCTCGTTCCTTAGCGCTACGCCCAGAGGCGCTCATTCCTGCGCTAACGGACGATGCTGTCAGCGAAGGCGTAGGGGAAATAGGATTGGGGCGCGGGTTGAAATAGTCATTCTGGTTCGGAGGAGGGCGGACGAAGCCATTCGAAGAGTATCCTTCTGACGTAGGCGTCTGCGGGTAATGCGTAGCGTCGGAATAGTGCGAAGGTGAGCTAGGAGAGGTAGGTCGTCCACCATAGCTGCCTGCTGCTGCACCAGCAGCGACAGGTAGATAGGGCGAGTCTCCGTACTGGCGCATGCTACCGTTGGGTCCTCCGACGGGATAGGGCGTGACTTCATCACCGAGATCGATCTGCGGGAGGGTGCCTCCGCCGGTGCTGTGGTGAATTACCATATCGGGATCAAAGTTCCCGTCGAACTCATTCTTCTTCACGCGTTTGCGGACACAGAATATGAGCAACACGAGGAGGAGAAGACCACCTACGCCACCAACGACGCCGCCGACGATAGCTGCGGTGTTGGTGTGCGTCGCAGGAGCCGTGGACGCGTTTCCTGGAATAACATCAATTACGGACGAAGTGATGTATACTATCGAGCCGGCAGGATTCGTCGAGCTACACAGTCGAATTATTGCCCCCGTAAAATCGGGAAAATAGAAATGCTTACACCACCGTGGTCACATAATGCGATGTGATTGAGGGCGGTGCAGACGAACTTGCTGTGGTTGTGGTCGATGTAGAGCCAGATGAATTACCACTCCCTGGATCAGTAGATGTAGTAGTAGTAGTATTCGTGTCCGGCGGAGGTGAAGATGATGGTGGCGGCGATGAAGATGGGGGTGCGCTGGATGTCGGTGGGGGAGCCGAGGAAGTTGGAGGCGGGCTCGTTGTAGTATCTGTAGACGTGGAAGGAGGATTTGAATCAGAATTTGACGATGAAACGGACGGAGAAGAAGAACTTTGTGCAGATGAAGTAGATGAAGAAGAGGATGAAGTTGTACCAGATGAACTTGTCGCTGGGGGCGGCGACGAAGATGGCGGTGGTGCCGCTGAAGTTCCCTGCGCAGAGGACATCACTTATCCCCGCAAAATCAGAGCAATGGAAAGCAAAAGAAGAAAAAATGACGACGAGTGGGCGATGCAAAGAGGAAACGAATAGGAGGAACGGCTAGGCGCAAATTTGCAATGAGGCTCTACACGAGGCCAACCGCAGCGCCGTTGCTCTATTTTTTGATAGATAAAGATAACGGACTGACGCTAGTCCGAGATGCAAAAAGGAAAGGAAAGGAACGAGGACGCTAAGGAGGACCAAGAATTATAGACCGGCTTACCTGACATTACTAGTCGCAGTGACGAAACGCTGCGATCATCAAAACGCGGCGCCTCATTTTGCTTATAAGTCATCCATACTCCACTTGTCCATTTTACACACGCCGAGTAAACAGCGTAAGATCTATCTTTGGCTTCCCTCTCTGTCATTGCACCACAAATTCGTCTACACGCGGAGAACTGCTCTCTTTCTGCCCTCAAGGATGCTGCTCCAACCGCAGTTCATCGACAAGACTCTATGTTTTCTTCAGATTTCGCTGATATGGGAATACTGCAGCTTCTTTGTTCAATTTAACGCCCAGTGCCGTGGCATGCCGGCGTCTTCGAATAGATTATCCACAAGTTCTCCGAGCTTCCTCTATCTCGCAGAAGACGATGCCGAGCGCTCTAGCGCCTATCTAATATTATCCTTCAAACACCCCTTGCCATCGTGCGTGACTCTTGTCGAAAATGATCTTGCATCGATGCAGCCAAACAAGTGCTCAACTCACTTTGCATAGCTACCGGTGGTGTTCTCATTTATCAACGATGAACTGCAGCTGGAGCAAGGTCTGAGGCCTGAGGTTCAAGCTCCAAGTTAATAAATTCCTCTGAGCGCATTGTGGAATCAAACGGCAAATAGGCTATTTCCCGCTAACGGCGACTCCTGCCCACCATGCGGTCCGTTACCGTACTTGACCCGAACGCAGTCAACGAACTGTCAATTTGAATATGGCAACGAGCAATATGAGTCAAGAGCACG